>JAOEHI010006742.1:0-35879 GCA_025447815.1 Percopsis transmontana | reverse complement strand
CGTGTAGTAACATATACTGTAGTAACATGTAAGATTTTAACGGGTTCGCTCAAAATAGCGGGTGGGCCGTATGGGCCAAAACCTTCCATCGTTAATGCAATTTACATTAGGCTAACACAGTATGCTATATCATGCTATAGTGTTTTGGGGGGAAATCCACTAAGGAATGGTTTATATATAAAAAAGGTATTTCTGGTACTGGTTATTTTTTGGCCTAATCCCCTGAATAAACAATCAAATACACATATGGCTCTGCACCACCTCACAGGGGCTGCTCATGTCATGGAAAACAATCGTGGCCACTGATTCAATGTCCCACGGCATGGGACAAACATCTTTAAGATAGCAGGAAGAAGGAGGCTTACTTCATTGTTAATCCAGAGTGTGTGTCCCAAACTGAAGGCGTTCTCCTTCCCCTCTTCCCTCACGTCGACGTGTTGGTAAATACCATCCGCCACCTAAGAAATGTCACCGGCGTTCCATTTGAAACACTTGGTCTTTTGGTGGTCAAAGAGTTTACATTTACAGCATTTAGCAGACGCTTTTCTCCGAAGCGACTTACAAGAAGTACATTTCAACATTCTGTTTTCAGGGCTAATTTAGTTAACATTTCACAGGATACATTAAATATAAACATACAATCCTTAAAATAATTGCTATGCATTGGAGAACACCCGGTTGTAGTTAACGTTTTCAACCTACAGTACATTCTCAGTGTTTCCATTTTTATTTGTATCTGTAGTCCTCCTCCTCCGTGGGTCATCCTACCTTCCAGGTGACGGTGAGGTGGTTCTCCCCCTTGCTGCTGGGTCTGATGACCACGTCTCCCTGATCCAGCGTCTCCATCATCTTCTCTGCCTGCTTGAAGCTGATGTTGTGGAAATTGGGGTGGGCGATCACACGCTTTATATAGGCTGGAGAGAGAGAAGAAAGTGGAGGTTTCCTTTAGTGAGTGAGGGTAGTTTTGGTCTGTTACTACCAATGTATAAAGATTTGGATACATTTCTAAAACTATATTATCATATATAAGAATAACGAATCTTTTCCAACCAACGGTTAACAGTTAATACTTAACACTGTTAACTAAACTGTTAACAACACGCTACACCAAAACAATCAAAATCACCAAACATATGTCCTTCTGTAACGATCGTTTAGCAATGCCACAGGTCTGGAGAAAGGTTTTTTGTTATCCCTTAGTTTGTGGGCAGAAACTCAAGAGACTGAAGTTACGTACTATCCTAAAAGAACAGTTTCATATTATGTTCTGCCAGACATGTTGTAAGTTGGTGTCACTGATGTTTACTAGCTGGTTTTTCATTTCACCGGAAACCACCTAGCAACCAGCTACGTTGTTTGTCTGACATCATGCTAGAACTAACGTGTTCTTTGCTGTTTCTTCTTGAGCTCCTCCTCCTGTTTCTGGTCCTCCCCCTCCGTGTCAAAGTCGTAGCAGCTGTCCTTGGGGAGCTTCCACTCGTTGCCCTTGTCCATCAGGTCAGACGTGCGACAGGTGAGGTCCACGCTGAATTTCTCGATGTCGATCTTCATGATGCGGCAATGCACTGTCATGCCCACCTTGAGTGTAATGTAAAGAGTTGATAGACGGAAGTCGCTGTTAAATAAGCCACGTACCAATTAAAGATGCAGGTTTTTTTTTCAACTTTAGAGAATTGAGCAAGAACAAGCAATAAACAGGGAGTAAACAACCAGTGCTGTGTTCAGTATGCAGAATACATTTTCCCTCACATAAATAAAAGGACAAACAAAAAGCTGTGTCCAGGCCAGATTTAACCAATCAGATGCAAGGAGGTTTTCCCCACCTGTCCCTACCAATCCCCTGTGCTGGAGAAGAAATGTAAAGCAACGCTGCAACACTGTAATTGTGTCTTCCTGCATTTGACTGGCTAAAATGCAGGAAGACACTGCATTTTAGCCAGTGTGGTGTGTGGGGCACTGCTTGTACTCTGCTTGTATTTCTGCTCATTCATACACAATTCCCCATAATATTGCCTAGTGCACCTTTAAGGAATGGCTTATTCAGTTCAGTTTGTTTTAGAAAGGTTATTAATCTAGACTGAAAATATTAATCCCAGAGATTAAACACAAACCATCCTTTAGTAAAGTCTGTCCAGTTGTGTATTTTCTAGCATAACCAAATGAATGTGTGTTTTGGCCTTACCTTGACCCTCTCTTCAGGGTGTTTGACCACCTTGTCACTGAGGAACTTGGTGGGAATAAATCCCTGGACTCCATTATCCAGCCTGGTCCGCACCCCGATGGCCTGGCCCGGACACGAGCCGCTGTCAAAGTGGTTCCACACCTGGAGAAAGATTTGGTTGTAGGCCGCTGTTTAGTTGCTGCTTTGTATAGGCCACCACTGTATCTGTGCATGTATATATATATATAATCTGCGGTCAGCCATCGGATGCTTCTCGTAATTATCTTAGTCACTAGTGGTTAATAGCCAAATGGAAGTAGTATAATATAAATTTGTTTATATTTCTGCTTCATATTTTTAATTTTAAATGGTAAATATTGGTTATATTGTCTATATTTCTGGCTCTGTATGTGTTGACTTTTTCACAATTCCCTGCAGGGATTAATCTTAAGGATGGTAACATATGATTGGCAGAGAGCCCAAGCGCTGTGTACCTCGCTTAGTTCAGGGAAGTTGTCTTGCTGGCAAAAGGGGCACTGCCATAGCCCTGTGGCGTCATTCCGGATGGCCTGGTCGTAGCTCTCCCCCTGGGGGCGCCGGTGAGCAATGCCACTTACCGCACTGGTGATCAGCTTCCCTGAGTGGGCGAGTAAATTACTGTACTTGCATGTATCGACAAACAGCTGTGCAATTACTAAATAAACACAATGTTGTACTGATGGACATTTTATGTGTTAAATGACTGCTAGTGAACTAATTAGCTGATGAGGGCTGTGTGTGTGTCT
The DNA here is from genome assembly GCA_025447815.1 of Percopsis transmontana. Lineage (NCBI taxonomy): Eukaryota > Metazoa > Chordata > Actinopteri > Percopsiformes > Percopsidae > Percopsis > Percopsis transmontana. The sequence continues at coordinate 32,933 of JAOEHI010006742.1, read as the reverse complement.
AAGATGTTAGGCTTATTATGCTACTGTTGGATGTCAACTACCATGTGCTTCCAATTAAGTATTGGTGTGTTGTAATACCTATATAGAAGGTCTCTGGGGTCTCCTTGGTGAGCAGGTTGAAGACCTCCTCGGTGTTGGGGAGTCTGTAAGGCACTCGCAGGTCTTTGTACCGGCAGCTCAGCTCGGCGCGGATGTCATACAGAGTGATGCCTTTGTTACCGTAGCCCTAGACAGACACAAAACCACTAGATGGTAGCAGGTGCAAAGCCGTGAGGGGTTTCATTTACAGCTGAATCCCACTATAGATACTATACTACTATAATAGAATTAGTCCAAACTGTAAAAAATTAAAATAAAATACGGTATCACTCCAACGGGTATTTAAAAGTGTAATGGTACTTCTGAAAGCAATGTTTATCAGATTTCTTGACATAAAAGTGTGCTATTACCAATAATTCAATTAAAATTGAATAGATTCAATTGTCAAGTTGTTCTTTATACATGAGGGCATCATCTTGTTATGCTGATGGGTTAACCGGGGAAATTCCAATATCAATAGTAACTTAAAGGTAATATTTTACCATGAAAAAAATATATCCTATCCTATTATTAAGGGCAGAGTTAAGTGAGACAGGGTGATCACAAACTGACCTGTCTTTCCAGCTCCTCAGCGAAGGCATCCAAGTCGAGGTCCCTGAGGCGTTCTGGGTTTTCCAGGATCTCCTCCAGAGCTCCGGCCGGGTTGGCGTCTTCTGCAGACTCGTCATACTCCAGGGCATCGACGGCCATCTTGCGAGCCCACTCGTACGTCTCCGGGTGGACACGAGAGCCATCCAGGACCTCAATGTAGGAGTCCGTACTGCACACACAGAACAAGGTCCAATGTGGATTACAGACACAAATACTGTAGATGATAGGTTATATATTATATTTTAACTTCATTCATTTCCAATACAATTCCTTGCATACAAATGTTGTTTCTCACGGACCAAGGTGCAACATGAAGACAGTAAACATAACTACATAAAGTGCACATGCTAGCTTAGTAGCTGGCTCTCTATACATAATATAAAACGAGACTCATAAAGTGACCTGTGATGTGATGAGAATTCGTATTGCACTGTATTACAATTTCAAGTATTCGCTGTAAAAATAGTGTTGCTGAAATATAGCCATAATTGTATTCCTGTAAGAATTAAAATAATAATAGTAATTGCACTGTAAGTTTAGGTTATAGTGGGAAGAAAAATACATTAATACCGAAAACAAACAAATTACTTGCTTCATGAAGAGTAAATCAACACTACAGGCAGGCAGAAACATAAATATTACCTCGCCACAGTTGAGACTATGTTTTACCTGTGGCGCCCTATCAGTGATGTATCTATCAGGTACACCCTTTTTCACAGTGACCTGGAAGTGCTACAAAAGACAGGTGTAGCACGTCTGTAAAATGTCAATTCACACAATTGTCCACCAGAGGTGTTGAGAGTTAATGTGGCTGATTAGACATCTGAGGTCTGGGTGTGTACACACACACTGCCCCTTTGGGCGGGACAACTGTCAGCCTCCAGTTTGATTGATTATTTTGAGTATGGAAGTTTGGCATAATCATGGCATCAACTACATCCAACCTGAGAAACACAACCACTTAAAGATGAAGCAAATAACGTTGATGATCTCCTAACAATGGTGCATGTCAAGGTCTAGAATATATTAGGCGGTAAGCCAACAGTCTGTTCTCATTGTTAACATGTTGAATGCAGGAGAAATGGGCAGGCGGAAAGACCTGAGCCACATTGACAAGGGCCAAATGGTCACGGCCAGACATCTGGGCCGGAGCATCTCCCAAACGGCAAGGCTAGTGGGGTGCTCCCAGTCAGCAGTGGCGAGTACCTACCCACAGTGATCCCAGGAGGGACAAACAACAAACTGGGCGACAAGGTGTTGGGTTCATCGCCCAAGGTTCATTGATGTGCGAGGGCAGCGAACTGACAGAATGCCTACTGTGGCAGAACACTTCAATGATTGTAATGGGAGGAACATTATGTCCCCCCAGGTGGTCACAATGTTCTGGCTCATCGGTGTATATAGAAGTTTCAAAAGTTGTGTGAACTAAGAATTTCCCAGTTTACAGGCTTCAGTAGAACTTCTGTGAAAAAGGCCGATTGTGTCATTTAGCATTAAAGGAGAACTTCGGAATTTTTCAACCGGGGCCCTATTTTACCATCTTAGAGCGTCCAAAATTTCAGTAGGAACAAGTACCAATCAAAATTTCTCCTGTATCGAGTTAGAACGCAAAAAATCTCTATACAATGTAATCCTACGGGGCACTGAAAATATCGTAAACATAGGACAATATTTTTGCTGCATAGTGTATTTATATGCGTCTGGCAACTTAGAACGGGTCCCTACAGAGAAATACTAACTGTACAGAATCTGTAGAAAATTATTATTTCTCCAGGCTGTTTCCACTTCTGCTTTTGTGACGTTATGTCCATTGTAATTGATTGTCAAAACGATGTAGTGGGTGAAGAGTAGGTTAGTGTGTACTGTAGCTTACAGTGCTTTAAAAGTAAAAAAAAAAAAAGAAAAACACACACCAAAAAACACCCACATCGCGTGAGCTCTATAGTAAACATTAGCAAAAAGCCCCTCCATCGAAAATTGATTAAAATGGACTGAATGTCAGAAAAACGGAAGTAGAGATAGCCTGGGACTGACTGGAGAAATAATAATTTTCTACAGATTCTTTACAGTTATTAAGGTAAATATGTTGCCAGACACTTAAAATAACATCATGAGTCAAAAAATATGTTTTCCGATGTTTTCAGTGCACAATTGGATTCCATTGTATAGCAATTTTGCGTCAACTTTTTTGCGTTCTAACTCAATACAGGAGAAATGTTGAACGATACTTGTTCCTAATGATATTTTGGACGCTCTAATATGGAAAGATAGGGCCTAGGTTGAAAAATCCCGAAGTTTCCCTATAATTATCCATTCATTTACCCTTTCAGAATGACTAACAGATATCAAGTGGGTCAGCTGTAGCCAACATGAACCAGGATGTTGACAGAGACAGACCTGTCTCCTAGCGAGGCGGTGTCGATCTTGATGAAACCAGCACAGTTAATGAAGACCTTGGGTCCCATGTGGCACATGGTGACCAGCTGGGTCCTGTTCTCTAGACGGGTGTTGTTCTGCTTCAGTATCTGTCAATCAAAGAGGGACCCATGAAGAGCAGATCCTGTTTATTTCTACACCTCTTAGGAATACATGTGCATGTTTAGTGTTGTAACTGACCTGTATGCGCTATTCTAGTCCTTATTTACTGTCGTGTCTCTTTAAAAAAAATGTTATTTAGTCTGGCCTTATTTTTTTTTTTAAACTAAAAAAATAATAAATTACACACACACACACATACATACATACATACATACATACACACACACACATATATATATAGGCTGTATATAAAATAATTAATTAATTAATTAATTAATAGAAAAAAGAATCCAGTCCCTGAGCCAGCCCTGCATGAGCGCATGCTGTCAGTGCCTACGTCCACACACCTTGAGCAGGTGGGATCCCTTCCTGGGTCCCAGGCCACAGACGTACTGGACCAAGCTCTGGGTGTGGGGATGGGCGATGGCTCGGTTGACGTCGACTCCCACCTCGTTGACGCGGTTGATGAACTCACAGAACAGGGCGCTGAGCAACTCCTCCTTCACAACGTGCTCCTAGCGGAGAGACACAGGAGAGTGAGAGGTCTGCGTTTACAAGCTGACTGGCTACCTTTCTTAACGTCTCTTAGGGGACCAGCCACATTGAAGCACCTGGATACACAGCTCAAAACACAGTGGATTGTATACGTTTTCTAAGGATTGGGTCTAGGAATGTCATGATGATGACTGGAGTCTTTCATTTTCACGTTTCTTGGTTGCCCCACAGTCCCTCTAATAATTATTTTGTGTAATAAATGCGGTCTTCCACCAGAGAACGTGAAACAAAACAATTTCAACATTTTCCAGTAGTGTTGTCTGAGAGGATCTTAAAGGGCTGGACTAGTTTTGAAATATGTCTAAAATGTCATTTTCCCTTCCCTTCCCTTCCCTTCTGACAAAAGGGTTCCATCTAAATCTAGTCAGATTAGGCCCCAGGAGCTGGTTGCACCAACAGGGCTTTACTAAACCTGGTCCGAACTGCTAAGTTAGGTCTTTAGAGTTGACCTAACGTTGGTTGCACCAATCAAACTTAAGCCTAGGCTATATATATTAAAGATGCATATATACCTTCGGGGTGAAAAGTTGGTGTGGGTTTTATTTTGTTATATATATTGTTTTGTTATTTTGTTTTGCAACTGAATTTTTACCCCGAAGGTATATATGCATCTTTAATCTGACTGAAGCAATGTTGTGTTTCTGGCAGATTATGACAATTACCTGGATGTTGATGACCTCAATCTCACTGAAGAGAATTTAGAAGTTAAAGTTAAAAAGAGGGTAAAACACACTTTCGGTTTGCGATTAACTTCCAACCCCCCAAACTGGATTAGAAGGGTATGGTTGGGTATAGGTTGGTTGGCCTTCCATTCCACATGGTTGCCTGGTGACTGCAGCTCAGAAGTAACAACCGCTCACCTGGTGCGGGTGCATCTTCATGCAGAGGATGTCCTCGTCGCTGCTGCAGACCTGGGCGTACTCTACCAGCGGATCCTGAATCTTCCTGGCCACTGACACAGCCTGCCGCAGCAGGGGAGGGTAGTCCCTGAAATCAGCCTAGACACAAAGGGAGAAGAGTGGGGGGACAGGTCTATACGGATTTGTTTATACGGACTTCAAACCACCTTGGTACCTCTGCCACTGGCCTCTCTGCCTCATAGCACTCCCATTACCCAAGCCCTCTATTATGATTATTTATCTTCTGGCTCCATCCCTTTAAAAAAATCCTCCTCTTTCCTGCTCTATGTTAGGATCAGCTCTTAGAAGGTTTGCTGGTATTTAGGCTGGATTTAATGGTATGTAATTAGGGGATGATTGGAAAATAGGTTGGAAAATGTATAACTAAGCTAGCCCTGATGACATGCTGATGTCATTAGTCTTACGATGACTTTTATATGACGTATTCAGCAATTGACAAATGTAATAATTGTAAGTTGCTTTGGATAAAAGTGTCTGCTAAATGCTGTAAATGTAAAATGTTTTGATTAAAGTACTAATTTGAGCTAGTCAAATTCATGGGATTGGGAGGGTCGTGTGGATAAAAAATGGGTCCTTAAAGAAACTAAACATGTGCTGTGTCCAATTCAGATCCTTTGGATGTGTATCAGGCAGAGCAGTGTGACTTTAGCTAAAATTTCCTCTCAACGGGGGGCCTACATTAACCAGACTCGCCAGATGGTGTGTTACACAGAACCATCTGGGAAGGCTTCTGCGGAAACTGTTTTGAAAAGGCAGGCATTTTCAAAAAAATACTTGGCAGGTGATGAACAATCTTTCTATAACCTTTTATCACAGGCTGTTCAGATATATGGTTGTTTTTCAAACGAACCATGCCCGTAACTGCCAGTAGTTCCTCCTAGGATGCTGATTGGCCCGCACCAATAGTTGTGCTTTAGAAAACGCATAATTTGAAGCCTGGCCAGACCTATATTGCAGCGAAGTCTAACTGGAGCTCGAAGGATCAGGATGGTATCATGAGGCTAGGCCTTCATCGTGATTGGAGGAAAAACACTAATTCTGATCAGGTATTATGCATGTAAATACATAGAAATTATTTCACATACTATACATTTTTCCTATTGTAGTACAAGTTTAAGTGTTCATGGACTTCATTTTTTTTTCCTTTCTGTTTTTCTGAACATTTTGTTAACCATGGTTGAGAAGGATTGGTAATGCAGGTGTGTTTATGTGCATGCACGTTTACGTGTGTATATAATGCCTCCCTGGCATGCTTGTTAAAGTGTGTACCTCAGACTTCTTGCTGTTCATGTAGAGTGTGGCTAACTCGTTGTCAACCAGCTCCACCCCCACCGCAGGCAGGGACGACTCCTGTTCCAGCTCGCTGATGGCCCGCTTCATGTCCTCCATGATCATTTGGGCATCCCTGTGACAACATGTGACAACAGGCTCAGCATATGCACAACACGCAGATGCAGTGGCTCGTGAATCCCTAATATATTTATACAGTATATGTATATAATATATAAACAAAAAGACAATCACCTTGCAAAGTACTAACTTTGAGATGATCAAAACGGGTTAATAGGCAGGGTTTCATAAAGTAGCAGACAAGAAAATCACCTATTCTCCCCGGCAACAGCAATCACATGCGGTTTCTTACTGGTCAGAAACTTCTTCAAGCTCTCAATGTCATTGGCCTAGAGACAGACAAAAACACAAAACACCAATTACATTTAATCAAATTAAATGTCAATCTAAGGAATCACTTCTATGAAAACATCTTTTGAGCATCGTTTTCCCCCCAGCGTACCTTCTTCTCCCTTTCGTCCTCCCGGAAGGCGTTCCTCCTCTTCATGAAGTAGGGAAGACGCAGGAAGTCAACCACCTCTCCCTCCCCGTTGATCAGAGCACAGAACACCGGTGTGTCTCTACCGTGACAGAAACCCAGTTTAACTCTGATCCATACGTCTAACCATCCCGGCCTACTGGGGCCACTCACCCTCTTCTTGACATAATCGTAAATATACTACTATAGAACTTTCTATTTTCAAACAAAGAGGGGGCCACTACCAGCTGTAATTGTATGCATCTATAAATGCATCTATAAATGTAAAGCTAATATCTAAAAATGTATGATGCCCGTCTGTTCAACTTTAACCAACAATCCAAATGACCTACTGTCTGACTCATGTTATCAACGCACTGGAGGAATTCTACACTCGCATGTGTGGTCGCACGTGAAAGGGGCTAAATATTCTATTATTTTAAATATGCTAAACCTCCCATTTTTAAAAGTTTTGCTAAATTGATATGGCAGGGCACAGGTGCCACATTTCTTAACTGTATATTTCCTAACGTCACTAACACCACCCTTAGTCGCTACGGCGACGTACCTGCTGGGAGCGTAGGCAACCCCCAGCACGCGGATGCCTTTTCCCTGACTTTCATCCATCAGGTCATCGTCCTCCTCCGCCTGCTGGTCGGGTCGGTATGGCGCCACCTTCAGCCAGTTGTACAGGCGCCTGCAGCAGGACTGCAAGGACCAGCGCACGTCAGTTTACATTTTGGGGTCCCAAATAAATTACCATTTCAGATTTCCTCACAGCAACAATATTCTATACTACACAGCTATATAGAAAAACTGTTGGAATTGCATTCATTCTATACGCACAACAACATTCTAGAATTGATTTTGGCAAAAGGGCTTTTATGTATGCTGCTCCTTCGACTTGAAATGCTTTGCAGTAGCTTAAAAATGCAAAAACTTGTCCCACTCAGTAATTTTAAGTCATTTGTGAAAACTGCTTTTGATTCCAAGCCCTGTAAATGTGGACAGGACACTCGCGAAAAAGACATTTTTTTCATCTTAGGAGCTTTTCCTGGGTAAATAAAGGTTTACATACATACATTCTCTACTACACAGCTATATAGAAAATACGTTACAATTGCATTCATTCTTTATGCACAACAATATTCTCTACTACACAGCTTCAAGTATTAAGGACCAGGTAGGGGGTAGGCATTAGGGGCTTATTGGGGATCAAACCTATGAAGTCAACCACCCTAACCACTATACTGCCCTGCCCCTAGAAAAAAATGTAAGGGCCTTACAATTACAGTAAAAAAAAAACTATTTTTAAACTATTGAGATTGTTTCACCCCTACTTTGAAGTGCAGAGTACAAGGACGTAGCACTGATGTTAAATGCTGTGGTTAAATTACCCGCACAATGTTCTCCTTGGCCTCTGCGAGGAGTTTGCTCTTGAGTTCTTTGGCCATCTGCGGGTAGAGGAACTGGTTGAGCGCCCTCTCTATGGCCAGGGTGCGCTGTCTGTTCCACTCCTGCACCTGGTGGCTGAACTCGTCCCTGTAGTAGAACTGCTTTATCTCGTCAAAGTACGTCTGGTCCCCAGCGTACCTGAGCAAATGGAACACACAACAAATCACAAGTTACAGTCAACTTTAGGTTCAACGCTAGGATTCCATGGCGGGCGCTTCCTCCCAAAATGGCACATGGGATAGTGAAAGAAAATGCTGTATATCGGTAAATCATTTATCCATGAACCAATGAATTGTGAGGCATTGGTAATTGTGAGGCATTTGTTGCTCATACTTTTTCAGGGTTTCATGCCAACCTTATATCCATACAAATGAATGTGAATTAAACGCACAAAAAAAGTGGACCTAACATCTCTACAATTGTTATCTTGTTGTTATCTCGCCATAGTTCAAAGTTATCCTTAGTGTGTCCATCTTACCCTTTGATCCCTATGAGGTCAATGCAGATGTCTATAGTGATAAGGCCCTCATCCTCGGCCAGACACATCTTCAAGAACTGGTCCCCATTCAGCTCTTTCACAGGCTTGTTCTTCAGATACTTGAATGAGTAGGCATAGTGAGCTTCGTCTACCTCCTACAGGAGCAAGGACATGGTCACCATATATTAATATTAATTCATTTGAATTTATTTAAGAACCTGAAAGGGCTGGACTGATTTTGAAATCGGTCTAATACGTCATTTAGCAAAAATTCCTCCGAAAAAAAAGAAACATGTAAAACAAGCCAGTCAGGTGTGTTAATTTCTGGATTGTAATCAGATCTCTGATCTATCATAATACTTAAAAAATACAAATAAAAAGCCTTTAAAATTGTGTTAAAAGACAACATTTAAAATATACTATATAAATCTTGAATCTTGAATTTGTTTGGAATTAAAGAGCAACAATTTATCTACCTAGCTAGCCTATCCTGCCCTGCATGTTAAATGTATCTGTACCTTTTTGCCTTTCTTGGTAGGCTTGATGTTGACTTTGGCCCTCTCCTGGAAGGTCTGTCGGAGAACATGCCTCACTAGAGGTTCACGGGCAATCTGCATAGCCACCATGTACCTGGTTCCTTCAAGCACAGCCTCGGGAGTGGTAAACTGACTAGAAAACAAGAGGATGTAGATAAGTAATGGAAATTTAGATTTTTTTTTTTGTGGCAGTGTGGCTAGTCAAAGTGTCGAAGTGAGGAGTCTTGCCTGCAGACATAGTCTTTGGCCAGCTCCACTGGCTCAGCGGGGAACTGCTCGGTCTCGTGACGCTGGTAGCTGTCTCTCAGATTTTCTCCAAACTGCTCCGGAGTCAAACCAAACTTCTTGGCCAAGCCGTCTTCAGAGAGGAAGAACCCACAAAACATACAGTGAGAAAGGGTGGTTTATATATTTATACATCGCTATACTAAATGTTATGCTAATTAAAGGAGCCCTCCTTGATTTGCCAAAGCCATGTGCACGCATGCAACAGTTAAAAGGGGGACTCACCGAGGCCCACGCTCTGACAGATGCTGTACATGTCCCTGCGGGACGCCAGCTTGAGGTCCGGTCCTTTGTGTTCTTCTTCCTCCTCCACCTCCACCTCCTCCTCTTCACCTGCAGAAAGACAAGCCAGGGTCACTCCTCTACTTCAGAATGTGTGTGTGTGTCCACCCTATGATGCTGACTCCCAGCCTGAAGTCATGGGCTGCCTGTAAGCGTCCATGAGGAAGATGTAATTGTATTCAAGTCGATTTGGAATAAAGCGTCTGCTAAATTACTTCATTGTAATGGTCTGGCACCCTGTCCGAGGCAGTGTACTTGCATCTAGGCTTAACAAACTCTCCTGGTAGAATAAAGGCAGAGGTGGACAAACCAGGTGCAGAAAGTACAAATCCTAATCAGCTATTTGCACCAACCACATTCTAAACCACCTGAATTCACTAATATCTCTTTTCCCTTGTGGTATTCTATATTTTATTATGTCACTGAATATTACGTTGCGCTGGTGTTTTACCTTGTTAGAGTATGATTTTTGCTGAGTTCTGTTACCTATGCTACCTTCTTGCTAACTCAACGTAGTATTTATTCACTGCGGATATTTCTCGATTGAGACAAGGGAGGTGTCATGCTTGCAACTCCGTTCCTTTATTTATTCTCCACTAAGTGAACAGGGAAACAAACTGTAGGTACATGACACGTTCCCCTGCCTCTAAACTGCGTCTTCTTGTAGAGACCCACACACACACACACACATAAGCACTACCCTCTCCAAGTTAGCAGCACATGTCTACCAATACACCAACGTAGTATTTAGTATTTATAAATACTAAATATTCCTAAAAAGGAATAGAGCTGCATTACAACCAGTTCTCTTTTAATTAGACATACGTTTAAAGGCATTTGAACAATGTTTTGGGTATGAGTTTGTGTTATTCAAAATTTTGACACAAATATTTTAATTTTCATTGCAAATGTATCGGTTCCAAATATCGGTTATTAGTCTCTTTGATTACTAATAATCAGAATCGGCCCTGAAAAAAACAAAAAAAAACAACAACATATCGATTGACCCCTATTTCTACATACGCAGAAATACCAATAGATTCTAAATAATACATTTTAATATCATCTTGCCACAGAGAACCACAGACAGAGGTTTGAGAGAGAGATTTGAAAACCGTTCTTTTCTAAGAACAGCAAAATTACAGCCTACCGTCTTCTGAAACCTCTTTGATCTTTTTGAGTCTCTTCTTGGTCTTGGTCTTGGCCGCATTCTGCATCTTGGGGATGTCACGGCCGTAGTAGAGCAGGAAGTGGTTGTAGACGTCGCCCAGCTCGTCGAGCGTCTGGACGTCCTTCAGTCTGCGGCACAAGATACAGTGGGGGTAGTGAGGATAGGTCAGCACTTTAATGTGAGGCCTAATGCTTCCTTATTGGTGCTTGAGTGCCTTCTATAACGACCTTCAGTCTAAAAGGGATACCCAGATTTGTACCCAGAATTATCATTGTGGGGCAGGATATTCTAGTGGCGTTTGACTCCCATCCAGAAGGTTGTGGGTTTGAGCCCCAGACTTGGCCTACCTGTAAGTATCCTAGAGCAAGATGTCTAACTCCTATCTGCTCCTTGTAATTGTACTCATTGTATGTCACTTTGGATAAAAGCGTCCGCTAAATTGTAATTGTGATTAAAAATATCATTACAAAAAGCATTGTCGTTTTGGTTTGAAAATCTGAGGGCGCACACCTCTGCCTCACATTCCTCTCTACTCCTCCCCCTACAGCTCCCACAAAGAGGGGGAAGCACATACCATTTCTTGGGAATTTCAAACAACTACGGTGAGCTGGGGCATACATTTGACGATCTGGGCCTGCCTGCTATAACGCAGTTGAGGAGTGTGCAGTTGAGGAGTGTACCTTTAAAAGTGTTCAACATAGTTTTATAGTAGTATGGTTTTATAGAAAACTGGAAGAATACAATGAATTGATTCATACAACTTGTAGAAAAAGCCTTAATGTTTCATTAATAGTTAAACCTTTCATTTCCATATAATTTATTGCTTTATTGCAATGTGTACGCAACACATACCATCATATCATCCAACCTCATGAATAATGATTGTGTTGTATGAGAAATTCTAGTAGTAAAACAGGCATTTATTACCAAAAAATAGCACTTTGTTGATCCCAGAAGGGAAATGCAGTCACCAATTATGAATTCATTAGTTCAACATAAATGAGAGATGAGAGAGAGAGTAGTTCAACATAATTCCTTATCTTTATCTCCAACTAACCTCTCCATATCTGAGGTGTCTAGAGGACGGACGCCATCGGCCAAAGGTCTGTCGGGGTCAGCTGAGATCTGCTCAAACTGGTACGCTTGCATCCTCTGGAACAGACGGGTCAGATTCTGCTTCCTGGTTTTCAGTTGAGTCCACTGGGGAGGGGGGGGGGGGTTCAGAGGTCAAGAAAAAGACACTGGGGTCAGAGACCAAGTGGTAAAAAAAGAAAGAAAAAGAGATGAGGTCTGCTTATATTACCAGGGGCGCAGGCTCTGACTATACTTGAAGCAGCCGTGTTTTGTGGTGACTGGTGGTCCCAATACACACCACATTCTAAAATTTTTAATCAGTTTTACTGCTACGCTATTTTTTTGTCAGCTGCCATACTTGGCTCAAATGTTGCTACGTAATATGCCCTTGCTGCTTCTGTACATGGATTCTTTCTAACAACGGCAATATAGACAGGACGATTATTCTTCATGACGTTACAACCAAGCTACATAGTCGTATGCTCGTGCCTGCTGCTGTTGCGCACGAGCAACAGCAATGGCCGGAGCGAGCACAGAATCTATGATGATATAATGTTAATGCTAACTATTTAACAAAAGATATCTACAATTATATAATTATAGTCCTCAACGAAAACAAAACATTGTATTTGATGCAGTTCTACAGCGTGCATGCATAAGGCTCTAGCGCCGCAAGGTGTGACGTACTCTTCTGGTGGTACTGCGCATGTGCCAGCAGAACTCACTTTCAAGATGCTGCAGCCCCTAACCCTCGATTATCGTGCCTCGCTGCACCGATGAGCAAAGCCGGTAGAAGTATGAGCCGCCATTCTATTTCTGTGTCTGGTATTTACTCTCTAGAAGAGCATGTTTTGTTAGAGCAGTGACTCCCAAATCCATGACCTCCAGAACACATGCGGTTCATAGCTCATGGCCCCTCCCGCATGTTTCCAATGACAATCATTATACAGTAGCAAGCGTACCTTCTCATCCCATTGCCACACCTTCCACAGGTCGTTGATGTTGAGCTCCGGCTCCACGTACTCTTTCCTGTAGAAAGCTATGAAAGGGACCTGTAGAGTACATTCCTAGTATTAATGCCGTATTCCTGGGCTCAAACCTCTACCCATACTAGAAGGGCTACTGTCAACACAGTTGAAGGGGGATGTGGTACGAGGCTCAAGCTGGGCTGTACCTCAAAGTGCTGGTTCCTCATGAAGTTGAGGGCTTCCTTGATCTTGGCGATGGTGCTGGGGCCTTTCCGGCTAAAGTTGGTGGTTGTTCCTCTGTCCAGGTAATCTGTGCTCTCCTGATTTGTACACAGATAAAACAGGATGGAATTACATGAACATAGCAAGTGTGTGCTTATAGTGTTATGGTTAGATTTAACAACGTTGGCTCTTTTCTATTGTAAAAATAATTTTTCCTACAAAAAAATAAAAAAAAATCTAATAAAAAAAATAATAAATATCCATCAATGTTGTTAAGAGGAACTACATAAAAAGGTATGATATTTTATTCTGTTATAGAGCCCCCTGAAACACAGGCTTTGGGAGGAGGGGTCGAGAGGCCTGTGAGGGACTTCCACTCTCTGAGTTTTAAACCAAACAACATTTTACTAACACTGGTTTCAAACACAAGGGCAACTCTGGACATAAATCGAGGAATGTACCTTTAATTGAATATTCAGCTCTTACCTGCATGGAGATGGTAAGAGTGGAGAAGCCATGCCTGAAGATCCATTCAGCTTCCTCCTCCAGCTCATCATCCTCAGCTGGTTTCACGGGGATGGATCTCAGCTGTGAGACAGGAAAGCCGTGGTCACAAAGACACAGGCACTCATACAGAAGGGGAAACCCATTATTTGTTAAGCCCATTTTCCTCAAGGGAACCTAGGCTGATTCCTAGTTCCTGCGGCCAAGGTAGTACTACTTTAAGCTGGTACAGGAGCTATTGAGTAAGAGCATGTTGTCAAATGCAACATCTGCAAGTCACCAAGCAGACTCATGGCTATTTTTAAACACCTGCAACAACCATAAGAGTACGTTTTGTTTCGTTTATGTGCCAAAATTATATTTTGAATGCAATTCCCGTTGCTCAATATTCACAGTGCGGTGGGCTGGACACACTGAGGAACCATGTACCGTAGTTCCGGTGTCAGACCAAACCACAGTGTAGAAGGAGCTTTTGTTTCACCTCAGCCACGAGCCTGAATTGATCTACTACTACTCAAAATCACGCTCGCAAACCCACACACACCTGGAACCTCTCGGGCATGTCTGTGGAGCGGATCTCATTGTCCTGGTCGGTCATGTGGCTGCTCTCTAACTCGCTGGGCTCGTAGAGCTCGAAGATGCTCTTCCTGCCCAGACGTCTCTTCGTCTGCTTCTTGGGACGATCCCAGCCTTCTTCATCCTGGTCCTCCTCTTCCTCCACCTCCTGGTCATAGGCCTCCATGTCAAAGTCAGCAAAATCAAAGTCACCTCCGAAGATTTCCTGGGCCTCCTGCAGGGCTCTGATAGAACAGACGGTATGGAGATAAACACAGGCTCTTCAGCGGGTAATAACTTTAACTGAACAGCAACTCTAGCTCTCCAGCAGGGTTTAGTTAAATTAGTGAAATACACTGGTTTACAGCAAATACCTGGTTAGTATTAGCATGTTGTGGGTTCCACGTCAAGCAGACAGCAGAACTCTCAAAGAGGTTTAAGCAGCAATGAGAAGGTGGCTTTATTTATTCTCTAACGTACCGTAAGTGCCCCTAATCTACTTCACATTTTCAAGTGTTTGATTATACACATTTGTGAGTATCTAGGCAATATGGAGCTTGCAAATATCACAAAAATAAATGCATGTGATCTGGACCACTGCTGTTAAATTAAACCAGTTTAATTTGGAAGAGTAATATTTTGCCATACTAGTTATACCATGACATGACACTTACGCATCTGTGTACGCTGAGAACTTCTTCCCCCTCTTTTTGGTGATGGGAACACCGTCATCGTCAACAATAAAGTCATCAATATCTGTATAGGAAAACACAGGGACATGGAACATGGGAAAAAAAGAAATGTAGAAATGTAGAGCTATAGAGCTGGATCCACCCAACAAAACTCTACGAATCACCATCACACCGCCCTACCTGACTCTTCATCCTCTCCCTCTTCATCATCATCGGCGTGTTTATGGAGGGGCATGTCGACGGTCTCTCCCTCCTCCAGGTCTCCATCTCCGTCCCCGTCTCCAGTGAAGATCTCGTCGGCAATGAGGTCCTTTTCGTCATCCTCCTCTTCGTCGTCGTCCATCGTCTTCACACGGTCGTATTTCTTTTTCTGTCAAAGACGGGGGAGCACAGAATGAGTGGCGCTCCCCCAAGGTGTTAGACAGCGGTTAACACACACTGATGGGGTGAAAAGAGAAGTGTGTCTTACCCTCCTTTTAACTTTAACTCCCAAATTCTCTTCAATGAGATCGAGGTCATCATCATCCAGGTAATCGTCGTAATCTGCAAGAAACACAAAATAGCTTCAGTCAGATTAAAGATGCATATGATAATGATATCCAACTATACATTTTCTTGCCTTTTTCTAGCATATAAAAGATGTATAGCAGATAAAGATCCCAGAGGGGGATAGATCCCCGAGGGGGCAAGATAGTCTAGTGGTCTAGGCGTTGGACTCCCAGCCGCAAGGTTGTGGGTTTGATTCCCCGAGGTGGACTACCTGTAAGCATCCTTGAGCAAGATGACTAACCCCTACCTGCTCCATGTAATAGCATCATGGAATTGTGTAAGTCGCTTTGGATAAAAGCGTCTGCTAAATGATTAAATTGTAATTGTAAATAAGAGCAGCAGTTGACACAGATATTAAATAGAAAAAATATAGAGAATATTCATTTAGCCTGTGGTTAAAATGGTATACACTAACACTAATATATCAATGAATAACTTTTGCAAAGGAGGTGGGACAGAATGATCTGGTGGTCTGGGTGTTGGTCTCCCTGTAAGCATCCTTGAGTGAGATGTCTAATCCCTATCTGCTCCTTAAAACTTGCAATGTATTAACTGCTCCATAATACTTGGAATTGTACTCCCTTGCTTTGGATAAACCGTCTGCTAAATAACCTAATTGTAATGATGGAATACCATGGCTATTAAAATATCTTAGAGGCATACTTTGTACCACTGGGACACATGAACGTGCAAAGGATTTTACGCCACTCCCACTCTATACAAAGATTATTATTCCGTAAGGATACTATTAAACTTACTGCGTTTCTTGCGTCGATGTCTTACTTCATCCTCTGAATCACTGGCCACTCCACTACCACTGCCTGCAGGTTCCTCCTCTTCCTCCTCCTCCCCATCATCAATGAGCCCTCTTAAATTGCCTTGCTCATCCTGGTCTTCTGTGTTCTCGTCCTCTTCTTCATCTGTTGGAGAGCAACAGGGAGTGGGTCACATGTGTCCTCCCCATGAGGGCAAACAATAACTGCAGAAACTTACCATCATCCTCCATAAACCTCTGGGCCTTTTTGGGTTTAAGGTCTTTCTCTTCAAACTCCTCCTCCGACTCTTCAGCCTCACTCTCGATGAAGTCTGACATTATTCCAAGACCTGAGAATTTAGTTGCAAAAGCAGGGCTGCGTTCAGTGCCATTTTACATTTAGTTACAGTGATGTTCAACTAACTGAAAAGGTGTTAAACAACTCGTTTAAAACGGAGAATAACTGGCTATGACTGGAGAATGCGGTCAGACAGTTTGGATGATTAAAAACAAAGCGATTACGGGGGATTCCGGATTCACATTACCTTATGTATCGTAAAACAAACGTACAAAACTCTTTCAGGCCTATGATAACCATTTAGCTTACTTTATGCATACATACACACATCGATAACAGCAGCATTGTTATGTGGACA
Source organism: Percopsis transmontana (assembly GCA_025447815.1). NCBI lineage: Eukaryota > Metazoa > Chordata > Actinopteri > Percopsiformes > Percopsidae > Percopsis > Percopsis transmontana. Next base: position 16,242 of record JAOEHI010006742.1, on the reverse strand, counting down.
ATACAAACTGCAATATATTTGCCCCGAGTCTGATTTTACCACTTTCTCCAGCAGATAGCGTTATCTGGACTTGATGTGACTGGGTCTAACGTTACTTAGCCACCAGCTTTTAACTAGCTAAATGGTTAGCTTCCAAAAGATTACAATCAGCGCTGTTTGCGAGAACCCTTTTGCGATTTTAATTTGGTTTAATAAAATGTATACTCCACAGACAACGTTGTGTTGACGTTGAGTAATTACATAAACCAATGTAATAACTAACTTTAACTGAAGATGAAACGCAGCTAGCCACAGCAGAAACACAACAAGGCCTCGTAGCGGCACGTTAGCCAAGCTTTGTTTACGCTGTTTGTTGTTACGATGTTCGATCTAAAGAAAACAACCTTAGTGAATATGCACTTACTTCGCTGTTTAGCGCTATATTCCACAATAGTTTACAATTTAACTGGACGTGTTGTGTGTGCTTTGGTTTTTTTTCCAGGGAGCTTATTACTTATAAAAATGGCTGAGAGGGCAGCGTGATGACAATTCCGGTGTGCAGTGAAGAAATAGAGAAGCACCAAGATTTTCCAGGAACAACAGTACGCCCCCTTTCGGCAAACGGAAAATGTGTTCATTAGATAATGAATTCATATTTTAAATGAAGCGATTATTTGCTGAAATCTAACAAATTCCACACAGGATACCTCACACCATATATGCCAATCAACTTTTATTTACAATTACCATAACCGTAGTACTGAAACATTATTTTACAGTACCACAACTCCCACAGGTGCAATGCCAAATCATAAGGGGCGCTATTTTCTTTCGCATTTTGGTGCGAACTGTACATTTTCGATGACGTAGCATACTTAATGTAATTCATTGCTAAGTGGCCATCGTCAGTGTGGTAGGCATGGATAACTGCCCTGTTATTTCATGGCTTTTCTTGCGCTCTATTTTGTTATCTTGCATATGTGGACTATCATTTGGCACGGAGCTGAGTTTTGTTACATGCGGCTCTGTAGTAAAACTGTTAAACACGAAGCACAACGTAAGACTCCATTCACACGACGTGCGATATGGATCTGGTGAGTTTATTTGATGTCTATTCACTATCCATTCTTTCATTGCATTTATTTCGTCAACATCATGTAATTTCTTCTCCCCTCCTGCCTTAATTCACCTCAACTTTCGCTCGGGGGTTTCAGGCGTTCACAAAGTGGACAGTGTTTTGTAGGTCAGTCTAGTAAAAGTAGTGTGTGTCAGCCTTGCATATGTCAAGCTCACCTCACCTACTCGGTATGTGTGTGTTTGTGTGACACAGGTAGCGGACAGCAATCTGTGACAGGGGTAACCTCAGTAGAGGACAGCAACAGCTACTGGAGTGTCCGTGGGACGACAGACGCCATGTGTCACCGTGGTACGCCGGTGAAGTGTGGGCAGAATATCCGTCTAACCCACGTTAACACTGGCCGTAACCTGCACAGCCACTACTTTGCCTCCCCGCTGTCTTCTAACCAGGTAGGCCATTTTGACATAAACTGAGTAAAAAACAGGTAGATCTTTATTGCACCCAACACTGAAAAGCATGGGTAAGTTCAGCACCACGGTGCAATTTGTAAGAGAAATCGATGCTTAACATGCCATTAGTCTTAAAAACGTGAATATTAAAGTACATAATGTTAAAATAGAAACGTTTGAAAAGCATGTCGCAAATACTATGTACAAACAAAGGCAATCACCTTAAAGCACGGCTGTCAAACTCATTCTTACTGAGGGCTAGGTTCAGTATTTAGGATTTAGTGGCATCTAGCGAGGAGATTGCAGATTGCAATCAACTGAATACCCCTCCCTTTCCAAGCGTACCAGAACGTAAGGTAGGTAAGATTCAAGCCCCCACTTCAATGTAAAAACAGAGGAAAAGGACCATCCAAACTGTTATCAGCGTCAGGTCCAAAAGCCAGCCTCTGTCATGGTAAAGGGGTATGTCATTTTCGATGGCATGGCTAACTTGCGCATCTGTGAGGGCACCATTAATGCGGAAAGCTATATAAACATTTTGGAGTAACACATGCTGCCATCCATATAGGGTTTTTTCCAGGGTCATCCATGCATTGTCATTCTGCGTGCATTACAAGTGCATGACTGCATAAGCAGAGAGTGCGGCTGCTAGATTGGCCTGCCTGCAGTCCTGACCTGTCACTAATTGAAAATGTGTCATTATGAAGCACAAAATATAGCAACGAAGGTCCTGTACAATAGTGCACTTGAAGACCTGAATAATAGAAGAATAGGGGGGAATTTTACTTGGTAAACTTCACAAACAGGTGTCTTCAGTGCCCAAACACTTAAGTGTTGATAAAGGAACTAGTGATGCTAGGTAAACACTAGGTAAACACTCAAGATGAAAATCAGATTTGAAACTTGTATATTTTCACAAAACAATTAAATTCACAAGGTAAAACATAAAAATAATGTGTTGTTGTAGTGTTTCCGATATAGTACAGGGTGATTAAAATTTACAAATCACTGCTTGTTTTTTGTTTTTATTAGCATTATCCATACTGTCCTACATTTTTCGTAATTGGGGCTGTTTTACAAAAATAAATTAAAACCATGGCACTCATTACATTTACATTTTCAGCATTTAGCATACTCTTTTATCCAAAGCGACTTACAATCAATAATCACATTTATGGGATTATTTTATATGATGGCCAAAATGAAATATGTGGAAGGCCTTGAGTTTTACACATATGCCTTTTTAAAATGATGAGTGAGTGTGAATAAACAGTGAAGGGTTTTTAAAGTGACAGTCTCTGTTCCCTTATCTGTAGGAAGTGAGTGCGTTTGGTGAGGAGGGGCAGGGAGACCATCTGGACGAGTGGATGGTTCAGTGTGGAGGGTCCGTTTGGAAGCGCGAAGAGGCCGTCCGCTTCCGCCACAGGGCCACCGATGCGCTGTTGTCGGTGACTGGGGAGCAGTACGGACGTCCAATCCACGGGCAGCGGGAGGTGCACGCCATGGCAGGTCCCAGCCAGCACAACTTATGGAAAGCTATGGAGGGGGTCTTCATGAAGCCCAGCGAGAGCTCCGTGGGGAACCGGGACTACAGTCACACTCACACAGAGTTCTGAAGTTTACCTGGTTCTTTAGCTCATCCTCTCAACTGTTTCTCTCTTTGTTCGCTGTATTGTATCACCTGCTTTCCAAATGCTGCTCTTTTCAATGCGTTTTTTTTTTTGTTTTGTATTTGAACCGACGCTCACTGTCTGAACTATTGAACTGCTGTGTGAGAAGTGAATGCTTTTTTTCCAGAGTTGGTCCATCCACTAAGGAATTGGAATGAAATGATATAAGATTTTCAATCAAAACCAACCTCTTTAATTTGTCTTTGGACCCTTTTGTTTAAATGCAAGATTTGTAAAACTTTTAACGGTCCTCCAGCCAAGCCTAGGAAGGCAGCCTACTTAAGCTAAATATGGGCTGTTACCTGTAACACTTTCTCTTTAGATTCAGCCTGTATTGATTTTAGGTATTCAATAACCTACTTGATATCAGAGGTGCTACTGCATGTTAAAACACTAATCTTTGCTAGGTACTTTACTGCATGCTTGTTAGCAGTTATCCATTTTGCAAAATGTAAACAAAGTGCAAACTGCACAAACAAAAAAACACACCCTATAAGGAGAAAATTTGTTAATTTAACTTGACAAGTGAGCCTTGTATTTATTTGGTTTGACTCAATGCAGAATATATTATTACACTAGTGCCTTCATACTCTTGGAAAAGTATTAATGTAGGTGTTTCCATTGAGGAGCATTTTTAACGCTTAGAAACTCTTGACATTGCTTTTGTGGTCATTATATACCAGAGGTATGATCTATTGACTATATAAAGTGTTTCGACAGTTTGTTTCCTAGATGTATCACAATTATACAGTATTATACATCTTAGCAGTATTTCTTTCAGACTGTGTGTGTGTGTGTGTGTGTGTGTGTGTGTGTGTGTGTAAAATACCTCAGATTAAATTAAATGATTTGTGCATACATTGTGACCATCTTTTCCTTTAGTCTAGGTCGACATGACAACTGAGATAGAGTCCACGATTAATTGTAGCCGGTTGTTTAATCACACATCCGTTGCATTACACATGTCCTTTCTTCCAGAGATTTTTTTTTTCCGACCTCATCAATGGCTCTCTTGATACTGCGTTCATAATAATTTAAAAAACATCATATATATATATATATAAAAATACTTTTTTTTTCATTCAGGGTGAAACAGGCTAAAGTAGAACCAATATTAAGTGATTCATAATCCTTAGCTAATGTAATTGGAAAATCATAACTGAACCTTCTGGTCTATTGGCTGTGGAAAGAGAAATAAGCATACACTGCCAAGTGAGTGAAAGTATAAATCTCTGCCCGGGCCGTTAGTTAAACATAAGGGCTTATTGGGCTCCACCTAATGATTTATTTCAATCCATTATCAGATGGCTAATGGGCTTCTGTGGAAGCTTTCAGGCCTAATCCTATTTTAAATTAGTTGTATTGGATTACAGAAACGACACCTTTAGAGCAGTGCTGCTACTGGAATTAAGTACGAGGGCGAAGAGAGAATATAAACCCCTCACCGCTCCAGAGCTATTCCCTCCTCACACAGGTTGGCCAACAGGTGTAAATACTCCTCAGCCTTCCGAAACTGTGTCGAGAGGAAAGATCATTGTAGGACACACAACTCAACAGAAGGATGTCTGCTTCTGTGTGTGTGTGTGTGTTGACCCACCTTGGGATCAGTCCAGTCATAGCATTTATGTTTATAATGCTCTATGACCTGAATATATCGAACGTAGGAAGTGATGTCAGAGATGTGCGCTGCCTGCACACGGAGAGCCTGCTCCTCAGACATGCAGCTCCTCTCTATGACCACAGCCACAGAGGCTAGGATGCTGTCTCATACCTGGGTTAACAAAATGTAGAGAAAGATGCCTGTGAAACAGTACCCTGTTGTCTTTTGTTTTTACTGCTATACATATAAAGAGTTATGCTGTTGTCTTTTGTTTTTACTGCTCTACATATAAAGAGTTATGCTGATGTCTTAGAAGTGTTACCTCCACGTCTGATCTTTCCATCAAATTCCTACGCTCCATTCTCCTTAGCTGGGTGGTTGAGATACCTGGAAAGAGTTAAAGGTGTAGTGTATAATCCTGGCAGCTGGGGGGTAGTGATTTAATTGAGGGCCACACTGCACTCCCGCATACATGGGAATGCAGGGGTGCACGCTTTAAATTTGAATCCAAGCACTGTAGGGTACAGCTCCACTTATAAGTAGTTATTTAAAAAAAGGGATTTTAGGTCAATTAGAGGCTACACACTAATTTTGCTCAGTATTATGCATGCTTACATTATACATATGGAAATGCACTACCAAAACAGGAGTTTTTAAAATACTTCTGAAGTGGTGCAATATACTGGATCTCACACACTACTCCTTTAAAGTAATACGCCTAAGTTTTCCTGCATCTGTTAGCAACAAATGAAGGCCACTCACAACCATCACCACCCATGACAATCAATATGAGTTGATCGTCTGTATTATAATTAACAAAATACTACAAACAATTTAGATACAATTTCAAATAAAACAGTTTTACTTACCTTATCTTCATAGCTAAATCGAACAAAAAGGTTTGATTCGCAACACTAATAGGCAGAACAGTTTGTGAGAGGTGAGAGAAATTAGAACAAACCTGCTTTTAAACCTGCTTTCAGGCCTACAGCAAGACAGGGCTGAACCAATAGTAACGTCTCCTGGTGAAACAAAAGTGACCACCATTGCCTTTAATTTGTATCAAAACAAGATTTTATTGCATAAACATATGTGATTATATTTCAATACAGATTAAATTTATTTGCATTTTCACTATCCATTCAGTTGATAAATATTGCTGTTTTCGATCTCTCCTTGTCTAAGCAGCATGCCAAGGTAATTTTACATCTCCGTTGAGATTTATTTCTATACAATCTAGAAGGTAAAAATGTATTTCCATAAAAACAAAACAAATCTCAAAACAATGGGAATCATAAACCAATTATTTTCTGTTGGAGGGGTATATAATAATGTAAACTTTGAATAGCAGATAAAAGGTCTCCCAAACCAGTTTTCCTTATATGGCCATGCAAGGGTGCTTAGATGGCACAAATGTTAAAGTGTTAAAGTTAAGGTAAAGTATTGTGGTTTCAAAAGACCATGTGGGTAACGGACCACAAGTGAAAACTTGTCCATTAGTAAAATTGCGAATGTACAGAGAATATCAAAGACATAAAATGACCTACGAGGATAAGAATAGCGTACATTATACAGCAGTTTATACAGGACTATGAGGCAGTGAGTACATTCCACAAAAAATCTAATAAAACATACCACATATTGTATTCATTATCAATTTCAACTGCCCACAGTGGGCGTTATGCCACTATGGACAACGTGAAACAGCCATATTGAGAATGTGACCTGGTATTTGCATATTTATGAAAATACTCCCTGCTGCCCACTGATTTGATTAATAGCTGGTAGAAACAAAAGACTCTGCTGTATAAACCTTAAAATCAGTAGTTCATACATACCTAAATATAAAGCGCTATTGAACTTTTGTTGAACCCTCGACTCTGTACCTTCCTTACTTCATCATAAGGCCTCACACTGTTTGTTACTAAATAATGCTGTTTCACAGATCGAAACCGAATCGGCAATTTCATCCTCAATTGACTTCCATTGTTTATCAAAAACTGATTGATGTCTCAACCGGTAGTATGTGTTCTCCTGTCTGCAGAATAACATTTTTGTTAGTGTTTAATTTAAGATATATTTACATTTTGGATTGAAACTTAACTAAAATTGAAACATAACTGGAGAATATGAATTATGAAATGTGGAGATTATTGGTGACCTTCAGCAAACGAGGGGTTTTAATTCATGGAAAACATCTGCAGGAAGCTACACGGGTTTAGCAAAAGTTTAGTAGCGCTTTAAATTCGAGGTTTGGTGAACACAGGGAAATATTAAATGATATACCTATCTTGACATGAAAAGCACAAGAACATGTATACTGATTTACAGTATTATTACGTTCAAGGCCAAGATTTATTAAAGGAAAGAAGTTCTCTCCTCTTATGCCTTTTTCATTTCAGTATTTGATTTAAAATGGTTGCATTTGGGTTTGTTTAAAATGTCTTTTTTATTTATTTTTATTGAAATTATATGGATCCTGGCATGAGCCAAAAGAGAAAAAGCCTAATCACTAGAACTACTTTCTGGTCCAGTCCTGTTCACTTGCAGATAACTGCACAAGGAAAACATCCTCGCTTGAGAACAATTTCCTTGCAACAGGTGCTTTTTTCTTAATGCCCTGGTTTAGACTAAAGTTGACCTACTCAGTGGGCTTGCAGTTAGAGTGAGTCACCCTGGCCAAGTAATAAGAAACACTTAGGAGTTTAGACTCGATGTACCTCTGCCTGGCACTTGGCATTAAAGAGATAAATTGAAATTCAGGGCATAAGGTCCTGTAACAGGCTAGTGTCCTGTCCAGAAGATGTACTCTGGGTGTGTGTGTGTGTGTGTGTGCGCACACACACACACACCCAGAGTACATCATGTGTGTGCACCAAGCTGCCTCATGCTAGGGACACAGGAGATCTAAGGCTTTACTTTACTTATGTTGGCGTGACATCGTGTTAACTCATCGTAGGCAGTTATTTCTCTCCTGGCTCAGATATGGGAAAGGGTAATAAATGTTCACCAATATAGGCTTAACTTTCTGGTTGACCCTGCATAAGCGATATCTTAAACTTAGAGGTATTCTTCACATTTGTAATTGAGCTGGAGTTCTAATTTATACCACTAGAATGCAACCTTTTTCAACTCAACACAGATACTGTATACATACAATGTCTACCGGCTATATATCCCTGATATATCTCTTCACATTCTACTCCTCATACATTCTTCTGTTGATAACAATAACACATTACACAAGATAGGACTTTATATACAATCAATTCTAAGGGGACACATTTTGTATGGCAGTGCAGAGAGAAAGAATAAATATACTCACATGCTTCTGTGAGGCCTATGTTTAACAAGGTCAGGCAGTATTATGACAAGATGTGAGTGAGACCTTTAATTCAGCCACTAAGCTGTATTACTGTAGCTTATAGCTACAGTATGTATCTAACTAGTGTGAATGTCACCAAAGCCATCGCTCAACCAATGTCCCTTGATAAATAGTTTTTTTTTTGACAGTTTAAAGGTACACTCCTTGAGTTGTGTCCACAATTACCCTTGTGGGTAAAATCAGCATCTTGCACTCCTCTCTACTATAGTACTCTGAAGCTCTTACCGTTATCCCCTCCCCCTACAGCCTGTGATTCAAACATGAACAGTGATCTTGGGCTGACATTTATAGCTCTCTGGGTGCTCTAACACAGTCAAGGACTGCACCTTTAAAAACGTGATTCCTCTCAGACTGCCGTGGTGTATATAGACAAAACTGTCTTTTAGACACACAACAGTAAAGACAAGAGCAAGTAAATATATACAGTGCTACATACAGTGCATGTAAATATCTACTGAACTCAGTGCAGCACATTAAATGACAACAGATGAAATAGTAGCTAGACACAGCCGTGACATTTCTGCGGTGACCTCGTGTTGTACTGAGTATTGAGTTGTGCTTCTTGTAGATAAGCGCTACAAGACTAAGATTGAGCCAATGAATCAGGTGATTAGCATGCGTGACCGTATAAAGTGACGTATATGTATTTCAATGCCCAGTAAATTAATGTGACTTTCCTAAAGTTAAATATGTTATCCATATCAACCATTGCTTGTGTCTAAAATTAGTAATGGCTCAAAGCACCGGATACACATTAGACATATTTTTGTAAATTATTAGAAAAGTACGGTGGGCTCGGGATTGAAAAGAGCAAAAGAAAACCCTCCATCCTGGTACGATTACTGTATATTAAAAAAAAGGTTAATTTATGGTCTTTAAGTCCAGTATCTCTACTGGGTGACATCTTTAATTGAAAGCAAATCATCCCTTACATTGACTTACATTGTCTGTATCTGCAATGTAAGTTAAAATCAATTGTTTATAAAAAATAATAACAGTAATAACAGTAATATTAATAACAGATACGTGATTGTTCTGAGGAGTGCGGGGGTTTTGTGGTTGGTCCAGCTTTGGCTGTAAAGTTGTGAGGTCATGTCTGTCCAGCCCCCGTGCTCACAGTGCAACCGGTTACTCCATGCCGTTCCGCAGCATCTGATTGGCTGCGATGAGCATGACACTGATGATGAAAGCCATGGCGAAGGCGCAGATTAGACTCTTCCTCACGCACGTCTGCCGGTTTTTCTTTTTGGGGTGGACTGAGCCGAGAGGAATGGAAACGAAAAGTCAAACAATGAGTAAAGTGAGCCGTCACGGTAAAGCCGTAATACACCATTTTATTTACTTAAAGTTACACTTCTCAGTTTGTGTCTGGAATTGCCCTTGGGGTTGAAACTGGCATTGCAAAAACTTTGTTGTTTTGAGTGCATGCCCCTCCAACATAATAATATAATCCAATTGTGAAGTCTACCTTTAAATTTGGATGGATTTCTAATATTACACAATCTGCCGCCTAGCAAGATTCGCTAAAACAAAGTTTCTTCTTCTACCAATCTATCAGGGGTGCGAGGTTACTTTCAAAGGCTTAATCTCCAGAGATTTAACAGGAAGAGGAGCACCAGCAGTGGGTTTTACTACTTCTTCTCTCAGTTTGTTGGAATCCAATACTGCATCCATAAATCAGCTCAGGGCCCTGAGTCATATAGCTGACAGGGACTATCAAAGCCACAGAAGCCTCACATAGAAGCAGTCTGGGCAGAAAGCTGGACCGAGGGGGGGGATTGGGTTGGGAGGCAATTCACAAGCCATGGAGAACAATCAAGGTGATGCAGGATCTCATCTGAACCAAACACCTCAACAGATTTTTTAATTTAGGAGGACACCTTTAAGCAGGGCACTATTAAAATTGCCTAGTATAGTGTTGAATGAAAAATGAAAAACTAGGTTGGTTTAATTTCAAGCAAACACTGCACTACACAAGAAAATGTCCACTACTGGGCTGAAACCAGGTGAAAGGAGATATATGGTCATGTAAAATAATGGTAGGGCAGCTATTCATCTAGATAATTTTTTTTATTTTTAAGGTAATAAGATACAAAACAATGGTATATGCTCATCACAAGTTATCTGAACCAAAACGGGTATCTTGAAATTTATAATAAAAGAAAGACAAGGCATTCACATTTTGGATAAGTTGTAAATCCCCTAGCTAATGATAGGGTTTATGTCTCCTGTCTCCTAACTAATTTTCTCCTTCCTGCCTGTATACTTCTTTAGCCCTGCTACGCTGCCCTCCCTTCCCCTAGACAAGACCAACTCTAGCAACTTTGAAAGACTTTGCTAACCCAGCAGTTCTCTGATCTCTTGTTTAGCCCCTTATCTTACTCCCCCCCCCCCCCTACATCCCATCTTTAGCTGTCTCTGCCCAGCTTTCTCTTTATAGCTCTCCATGAACCTGCATAGCTTTACCCAGTGGATTTATTAAGACTCCTAGCTTTCTGGTATGTCTCCTGCCTCTTTTTAACTCTGTCCTACAGTCAGGTTCCGCATATGGGAACGGTGGTTTTATAAGCTCTGCGACACCGATCAGATTTGTTTATTTTCCTCCATTCTTCACCTGCACCTGCGTGGGCCCTTCTGTCTCCTCTGATCAGCTTCAATGCTTACAGGATGACAGCAATCATCGCTGTGTGTTTGCAAACCCTATTGTGATGGATTGTGCCAGGAAAGCATTCAAATGAAAGTGCTACTATGTAAGATCTGCAGTATTGTTATGTGATTTTGTAAGTATTTTAAAACCTCCTGTTTTGGGGAAGTGTATTGTATCTATACCTGAAAACAATCAGCATTTTGTCTTTCAATGCCGTGAATTCCCGTAGTTTAGCCTTTTAGCCTTTAGCCTACACTTTTAACTTTAAAACGTTCTGCTTGTTAAACTAAAATGTACCCTATAAACATTGACGTATTCGTAGTGTGTGTGAGACGTCGCCCATAGATTATGAAGATTTGAAGAGTTTGGCTTCCATTAGCTTAATGTTGGAGCCTGGGGTCAGATTTGACATGCTTGTGAAGGCTGTGACATCTACTGTACATCTGACCCAATGTGAAAGACCAGTCCGAGGTGGGAGGGGTTAAAAATAGGCACCCAGAAGTCTCCTGTCTTTATTGCAGGTGTTCTCTTTCTGTCACCAACGTCAGGCACAGGAAGAGAGATCCGTTGGCACTTAGGGGTTCATAGGCTGAGAGAGGGGATTTAATAACAGTGGGTTTGTGGAGATTTACACCAGACTATAAGCAGTAATGTAGAGTGGAAACAGGAGGAAGTATGGAGGGGTTCAAAACATCATACTGTAAGGTCATGTATGTGTTTTCATTATATTGTCAAAATGTTGGGGAAGCTAAGATAGGTAGAAACAAAGCTGGAACAGTGCGTGTTTGGTTGGGCTTTTCCTAATTCCTGGGAACACTCCATCTTTACTGAGTTGAGGAGGATTACCGACTTTGTCACTTTCATTTTTTTCTATCTATCTTTTCATCACTGCTGGTAGGAACATCTTTGGGACCTACTCTTTTCCATCTCTAATTGTATTTATTGTATATTATTCATAGTAAGTATTCATAGCAAGTTTTTACTTATGTGATATACAGTATCTTTTGCTATTATATCTAAAAGACAGTGACATTTCTATCAGCTATCGTTCGTTGTTGACAATCAGCAGGGTAGTCTAGTGTTCTGGGTGTTCAACTCCCAACTGGGTGTATTGGTTTGGAGTTCTCTCCTTTGCTCCTAATATGCTACTGATTGCTACATATAATTTGAACATTTGGAGTGACCACCTGTTGATTGATCTATTCATTAATTAATTTATGTATTATAATTATTTAGCATTTTTTTTTGCTTTGAGTTCTCTCCTCAGAGCCAAACTAGCTTTCAGCCCTCATGCAATTGGCTGGCTGGGTCATGTGATCGTGACTGGTGGGCTTGATAATGCGATCTGTTTGATCAACATTTGATTGCTATATGCCATCCCATACAACCTTAATATCATCTTAATGGACCAATCCTACACCAACATCCTTTATTAGAAGTGAAATTAGCCACATAAGACCTTAACCTCTTATAGGAACAATGTATTGATGTACAGTATTTCTACTAGAGAGAAGTTGGAGATGTTTCATTTTAGATTAGATTAGATTAGACCAATTTTATTGTCATTCCTTATATACAATTTGTCGTTTCTCATGACAAGAAACTCAAAATAACTCAAAGACAGTAAACATAACTACATAAAGTGCACATCCTAGCTTAGTAGCTGGCTCTATATACATAACAATATAAAAGGAGACTGTGTATATAGTCTCTAATATATATCAGGTCAATATAAAAGTGACCTGTGATGGTATTGCACTGTATTAAAATTTCACCGTAAGTATTCACTGTAAGGATAGTTTTGATGTGAAGTACAGCAATGAGTGTATCCCTGTAAGTATAACAACAATAATAGTAATTGCACTGTAAGTATAAGTGTTACTGTACTGTAATAATAAGTGTATCATTAAGATATATATATTGACGTCCGTTCACTCCGATAGTTATCTGCTTTGTTTTGGAGGTAAGCACTGGGTGGCCTCTAGAAACTCTGCATCTGAAACACTTCATTTGTTTCATTTGTTGTGCATTTGTTCTTAACCTGAGCGCTGGTGTTAAACTAAACGCCACGCATTCCCTCACCTCCCTCGTACTCCGGGCAGTTCCCCGAGGTTTCGTTGAGGCTCTCCTCCTCGGTGATGATAATGTTCTCGATGTCCTTCATCGTCAGGTGGTCTCTGAAGGCATGGAACAGCACCTGCTTCAGATCATCCAGCGACAGCTGCTGCATGTCAAACTGCAGCGCACGCACGCACACGCACACACACACGCACACACACGCACATACACACATACACAGTCAGTGTCACCATCTGCATTTAGGATGTGTGTGGGTGGGTAAATATATGCACGGGGTTTATGATGATCTGAGCTTATGTAAATGTAATAGGCTGCGAAACTGCACAATATATGGATATTACAGAAGAAAATGTCTACATATGACAAATATACTGCTGTCAAATATGCATACAGGATAACTTGGTAAACACTGTAGCATTGCTAAACCCCTCTTAGCTACGTATGATTGTGTGTATGTGTCTGCGCACATGCCTGTATGTGTGTGCGTGTGCATATATTGCTATGCGAGATAAATGTGCACAATTTGTGCACGCATACATTTAAACGGAAACCTTCTTCCTCACATCATTGTGGATATTAATGCCCTCAATTTGAGATCATCTCCCTTGCCAGCTGCTTGTGTGTCTGTGTGTCTGTGTGTGTGTGCGTGTGTGTGTGCGTTTATAGTATTGGAATGACTTATGAAGCAATCAGCAGGTGTGAATGAGGGCTTATTCCCTCATTATTCATTTCACATTTGAGATGTAGAATCTGTTCTCTATGCTTCTCCAAATATGTGTCTGCACCCCCACCCCCTTCCATCGCCACCACCACTACACACACACACACACACACACACACACCCACACACAGACAGCTCCTCTAGCTAACCTCCAAAGCCGCAGGTTTCTCCTCAGTTTGCCACACAAGTGGCCTCAAATACAATCAGACGCTCGGTTTAACACAGCAGATGGACAGAGCTACAAGGTGTAAAAGAGCAGAAAATAAGGAGAAGAAAGTGAGAGACACAGAGAGTGAATGAGGGAGGAGGGGGGGGAAGAGAGAGAGAGAGAGAAAGAGAGATGGAGCCAATAGGAAAGTGGTAGAAACATAAATGGAGGCCATGTCCCATATATAGCCATAAACAGTATTTATTTACGGTGGACCTATATATTTCTGAAATATATGTAGATATATTTATGAAATACATTTTATTATGCACTGTGAAATGGAGCATGTGTATTTACAATTATTTTTTTTTATTTGAAGAACAATAGTATCATTGCATAAGTTATGCAGACAAGCGGTGGATTATCTTGTCGCTGTCGGATTCATAAATACACTTGTCAGTGGGGCTTGTTGTATGATAGAGACGTAGGACAGAAAGATAATTACTCTCTTTGATAAAAAGCCAGATATCCTGTAACAATAATAATAATAATTAGTTTCACTGACCCCTCATATGTAAAAAATCAGATGATGTAGCCCCAGGAGAATAACACTGTTGATAAGAGTGAGAAATATTGAGGGCCTTTATCAGTCTAATTTATAGTGCCTGCTGCCATGTTAGCACAAGGCATTAGGGCAGTGCTTCTCAAGGTAGGGGTCAGGACCCTTGCAGGGGCCCCAAGATACTTTTTAAAGGGGTCGTGTGGTGGGTTAGCGCGCGCACCTGCGCTCGTGCACACACAACCGAGGCACGTGTCCAATGAATGGGCAGTGAAGATGTGATGTGACGTGATGTGTTGTTTTTGTGTCCGTGCCCGTTAGTGTGTGTGTGTGTGTGTGTCTGTGGAAATAGAGCAGTATGCAGTGAACACCGACATATCTCAACAGTCAGGACACATCAATCCGAGGGGCAGGTGCAGGGCCTTCTAATCCTGCCTCTCCTGGGGCTACACATTGCTCAAAATATTCCTCCACATTTCAGGTCAGGTTTTGACGCGCTTCACTTCCCAAAGGTTTCATGATGCAACCGTGAAACGAAATGCTGGACTGTAGCGGAGTGGGTACTGTATGTTACCGATTCTGATCTTTCCACAGGCTAACATGAGTCAAATGCTTAAAATGTCATGGTTGAACATTATTTTTCAAGTTTCGTTTAATTTCTATTTTATCCCATATATTTTGACGTGTTAATAATCAACCAATTGCAAGCAGTAGTCTATAAATAAATATCTAAAGTTTGTACTGTAAGTATTCTGTGAAGTCAATTACAAATGATAAAAAGTGACCTCTGATGTCATTAACCTTGATTCATAACTGAAAATCCACTGTTATAATATAAACATTTAACTCAAAACATTTGTATAAGCAACTGTTTTCTTGGAGAGGGGCAGAAAGGTCATAAGAATCACATGTTTTTGATTGACATCCTCTGGAGAGAGTGGTATTAAATGACACTCAAAAACTTCAATTTCAATTTCAGAAGCTCTTATCACATTGATCTGTGAAAGCAACTACAAACATGTGTACGCACGCACACACACATTGTGTGTGTCTCTGGGTCATATATTCCACTATTATTCATAATATTGACATATTTCCAGTTGAGAATGCTTACATATTCCAAATATTCCACTATTGATTGGAATGCTCTGAGTAAATGTGCTTTCAGGTAAACATTGCTTCTTTTAATGTGTCCATACATATTTGAAACTAAAGTGCTTCTTAACTAAAATAGTCTTCATGTGAGACTTTATTGGATAATTACACCTGTGTTACAGTTGTTTACAATTGCTGACAACCCTTTGTCAACCATTAATTCACTTTTTCAGAACTCTTCACACAGTTTTCTGTACCAACCATAGACTGTATAAATAAACCAACATGCAGCTTGGCACAGTTCATTTCATGCCCAAAATGCACCTAACCCACAAAAACACTTGATACATGCCCAGAATCAGATAAACACCAGCACTAGTTTTCTCCTAACAAGAACAGTTTGTCATAAACATAATGAGCTAAAAAAACAACAGTTTTACAGCATTACAGTAGATCAAGCACTAACAGTAGATCCAGCATTTAATGTTTTATACTTAGAAATTACAGTTTTGAAAAGAGTAAACTTTTCCAAGCAATGTCAAGCAATGAAATGTGAGTTAATTAGTGAGAGTTTTTAAAAAGTACATTCAGCATTGAGAATGTAACGATGCGTCTATGTATGGCGAGAGCATGTGCGAGCCAGAGGGAAAACACAGGCAGGCATAAAAGCAGTAAAGGCATAAAGCGTATATTTAATGAAAAAAAAACAGCGTACATGTACAATCAAACAATGACCGACAGCACCTAGTGCTGTCAGAGAAGCTTAAATAGAGCCCCTAATCAGTCAATGAGGCTAATCCCACACAGGTGCACAGCCATATTTATATATATA
>JAOEHI010006714.1:23292-35910 GCA_025447815.1 Percopsis transmontana | reverse complement strand
CCCAGACCACTAGACTATCCTGCCCCCTACTGGCTGGGAGTCCAACACCTAGACCACTAGACTATCCTGCCCCCTAAAAAAAAAATAGTGACTGCAATTCACCTGACATTGTTTAGAAATAAATACTTTTTAGAGTGGTATCACCAGTTGAAAATGACGGGACGCTTTGGCTGAGATGCTAGAAATTGGCTTTACAAATTGAATTACTGGAATATAACACTGGAATATAATGCAGGGCAGATGTCAAATAGGACACACGAGGACATTTGCCATGACAGGTCTGCTTTGAGGGGCCTAACTTTTAATCTTTTGCCGTGCTGAATATTTTTTGGTTTCTTCAATACACACTCTGCATTGGTGCTGAAGTTCTTGTCAAGCTTGTATATATATATATATATATATATATATATATATATATATATATATATATATATGTCATCTGCGTCATTATGGCCATGTGCGCGGATCGGAGTATCAAAGACAAGCTGCATGCGTAACCTCGTAGGCCTACTTGATGGAATCTGCCGAAGCAAAATGAAAACCTGAAGTGGTGGGCCACAAGATGGCGCCATGTTTCACACGAAAACGAAGATAGACACCCGAGGTAAGGCCTACTTTCAGGACTCATAAGGAACCTGTGCTTGTGCAAACTATCAGAAATAGCCGGTTATCTATCTAAAAAAAAACTGAAGACTGCTAGAGATCGATAAATTCCGCCTGTCAGTCAGTCTTTCCATCTATCCATCATACCAGGAATTTGTAATGTGCATCAATACATGTCTTATTATTGCCCCATTTGGATAATGAAATAACAACATTGACAACCTCTAACGCATCTTAGGCGGCTTAGGCCTACAATCATTTAAACAATTATAGATATAGATAGGCTATAAGGAGATGGCATGGGAGCAATATTGCATTATTTCTTCTGATTTTTGTCATTGTTTCATTATATATAATGAAATAACGACATATAGGCTACCCAAGACGACCTACCAACACTGGGTTATAGGTTAAGAGAAAGGTTAAGAGAAAGACAACATGAACAACATGAACGTTGAAAACAACATGGACGCCTAATCAGATACAAGGGAACCGCGGGGTTTACCTTGGGCATGGGGAACTGGCAGGACCCAGAGCAATAGAAGGCGTCGAAGGACTTGGGCGAGATGATCCAGTCGCTCCAGCCGATGTCCGCGAAGTCCACCTTCAGGTACCTGCGCGCGCAGTTCCGCGGCTCGTTCCACTGCTTCTTTCGCGCCTTCCTGATGGTCTGCTCGTCGAACCGCAGCAGCGGCATCTTCTGCCGCTGGTTCTTCCGTGTCTTCTGGTTCTTCCGCGGCCGGCGCGTCTGCTTGTCGTTGTGGTCGAAGGGTTCGTACGGGCCGGCCTCCTCGTCCCAGCCGGCGGCCTCGTACGGGTACTCGGGCCCGGGCAGCTCGTTGTTCTGCAGCGGCAGCGGGACGTTTACCGCGTGCGCGCGTCTGCGCGGGGCGCGCGTGTCGTTTTGCGGGCCCCGCGGCCCCTGTTTGGGGAGACCCGGCGCGAGCGAGCCCGCCGCCGCCTCCGCCGCCGCCGCGGCCGCGTGGTGCCGCGGCAGCGTCGCCATGACGCTCTCCGGCTCGGCGATGGCGGAGTCGTGGGCGTAGACCAGAATGTAGGGCGAGCGGTCGGACAGGAGCCTCTTCCAGGGCGTCGCGCCCCGCGAGGCCACCTCGATCCCGATCAGCAGCTCGTCGTGGCGCTTGGCCTGGTTGACCACGCGCGTGACGTCCCTCCACCGCCACGAGATGAAGTCGCGTCGCACGGTGGACGCGTTGACGCGGAAGTGTCCCAGGGTCCGCGTGTCGTTCCCCACGGAGGCAAAGCTCCACACGGCCACCTGGGGCGCGTGGCCGTGGCCCCTGGGGCCGTGGCGCGCGGGGCAGGCCTTGGCGCGCGCGCACCCGCGCGTGCCGTTGCGCAGGTCCCCGATGTAGTAGTGCAGCGTTGCCGACAGCACGTCCTCTGACCGGGCGAGCGACGTCAGGTTGAAGATCTGCAGCTGCTTCCGGTTGATCGTGCCTGTGTGGAGAATAAGTGACGTTTCATTTTGGATAAAGGGATGAAGGGTCAACGACCCCTTGACCCTTTCTGTTTTTATATAGCTTAAACGGGTAGGCCTACAAACGCCACGGGGTCCTTTTAAAAAGAAATAAACACGTTGTGAAAAGATCGTTTAACGTTCATCTTATTTATCGACGCAACATTTTACACATGCCAAACGATACATGGCGTTGGCTTGCCAGTCGATAGGAGGCGGTACATTCTCATAGTTTGGCCACACTTTCGCTCAACGTGGACAACGATCTGCCTTAATAAAGGCCGTCTCCATTTCCTGTAGTGTTAACATTCAGATATTACGAAACATTAAACCGTTGGCCTATAAGTGAGCTACAACATCTTATGGGTTCGCTTTAAATCCAGTGGGGGGGATATGCAGTGCTAGGACGGGCCTTCGGGCCGCTGCTAGGTGTAGCCTTTATGCTATGGTTGAATGCAGGTATTTATATCGTTAAACCCCGAGGATAATAAGACGACGATGTGTGATAGGCCTACAGGTGGCAGGCAGTTAAGGGCAGACCCGACGGCGTAACAGGTTGCTATACGAATGCACGATCAACAGGTGTATTTCAGCTTCCGCTCGGTACACCCGTTCATCGAATTCCACTTTTGCTCCCTCTGTCATAGCGTATATTCTACAAGAAAACAACAAGAATAATAGGCTACCAACGTCCCATTGATGTGAATTCTTTTTTGGTTCTCCCCCAGTGCGTAAAATACCCGTTTGGATACATACCCCAGTGCGCCTTGAAACTGCGGACTGTGTTTCCGTCCTTGAAGGGAAACCCGGCCCGGTTGTACTTGGCGTACAGCATCTGCATGTGCTCCGTCATTGTATCCTGAGCGAGAAGTTCCCTGTCCTCCTTCGGAGACTGATCTTTACTATCCCCCAAGTGCGTTAGTTCCACTTTTCTTTTAGCGCTGAAATGGTCCTTCAACATCGCGCAGTATCCGACGCAGAGGTAGCTCCATCCGCAAAGCATCAACACCACCAGGGTCCGAGAGCAGAGAGCCATTCTTAGATTTCCAAAGTGAACCCCGATGATGGAAGACGTTTTTCCGAAGTGTCCCTATCCCCCAAAGGACAATTCGTCACCCGAAAAGGAGAACATCGCCGTGAGAAAGCAATTAGCAAAAAGAAAAAAAAAAGAAAATAAAAGCGAGGTTTAAAAAAACAACAACAAAAAAACCCAGCGTGATTTAAGTCGATGCTCTGTGTGTGCACGCAGCCTAGATCTCCGTCGCCGTTGTCTCTAGTCGCCGAGGTCGTCTCGGTGAGTGACACGGGTCCCGGCTCAGCACCAGAGACGCGTTGCTCCTAGTTTTGTATCCAAGGCTCTGGGGCTGATCTCAGGACACGCAGCCAACCGGCCCCCTTCTCAGCTTACACACTGAAGGTAAAGCATGTTGTGCTTGGTAATATAGGGCCAGCTGGGTCTTCCCTCTCCCATACGGAAACACCAGCACACATGGGTGGGGGTGAGGGAAAGGTGGAGAGAGAGAGAGAGAGTTAGAGTTTCCTGTTGAGGAACACCCCCCCCCCCACACACACACACACACACACACACACCCTACCACCACCACACACAAAAAATCCCGAAATAAATGTATGGTTTAACCACAACGAGATATCATTAGGCTGTTAACCGTTATCCAGGAAGCAACAGCGCTGTAATGCGAGTGAAGCCTATTCACTAGACAACACAAGGGTGCAGTTGATATACCGCGATGAAGTTGTTGACAGAAAAAAATAAAACGCCTTAAAAGACGGAAGCCATGAGACTTTTAGGACCACATCACCAAACACCCCCGCCCCCATCCCCACCCTCCAGAGTGCCGGCCAGTGCGTCATTTCTACTGTCATGTGTGAAATGTATCTCAGCGAAGTTGTGCGTCTGCAGTTGAATGAGGCGGCTTATTGTCGGCATTAAAGGCTCTCTGGCCTATTTAGTTTAGTTCAATGGAGCTAAGCACACACATCCTGTACCAGCACGGCCTGATCCGGATGCTGTAGGCCTACTGCAGCCCTCCAAAACCAGAACCCATGCCCGGGGTTTAAATATTCCCCCACCCCCCACCCCCCAGTCACTGGGCCCTTTCAGGGGTACTGGGGAGGAAATGATTAGGCCCATATCCACGCCCCTGGACATCTGATGGCGATAATATTAGCATGGTATGTCCCTCATAGCAGCACTCAACACACTGAATGCATTTAACCCCTTCAACTGGGCAGAAACAGGCAGCCATCCGCTCAAAAGGAACAACAAAGAAATGGTAATAAGCATGACCAAGTCCAAATCTAAATCAAAAGCGCATCTGAAACGTGTAGTTAGGGTCTCTGGAAAGAGACAAAGGCACATCATAAAAGTATCAAACTCGGCTGCGACGCTGGAGCAATCCCACAAGGGGGTACAGAAGGCCCATTTCAACTTTAATTCACCTCTTTACCTCACGTTGTGTATATTAGGGACTAGCCGGGCCTCTAACTAATAAAGCCACGCTTCAGTCGAAAACCCTAACAGCTTTAACGTGCAGTAAAACAAATGGAGAGGAATACAGCCCTGTGGGTTTGAGGATTTAATTTAGACTTTATTGTTAAATGTTTTACTATTTACGGGCACATTATCTGTTTGAGTAAATTCTAATGACTTGTTTCTGGAGAGAGGCGCTCCAGAGAGTTAGAGGCCCTCGTGCGTTTCACAAGCCTCGCGTTAGCTTGTTTGTCTAAACCCACCAGCACGGCCCCTCCCAGCTCTCCTCTCCAGCTCTGTTTTGATCACATCTGCTGCAGTGATCGGGGGGTCGCTCGTGCCACTTTCGGGGCCCGAGCGGTCGGTTTCATCACTGCCGTTGGGCCACATGAATGACTGGCGGTCTTGAAGGCTCAACAGTCACAGATGAAGGGGGGAAAACTGTGTGTTTACCACCCGGCCCGACTGAGTCCTCCTTGTGATTAGATGAAAAAACAAGCAACGGGCAGATGGTTTGTAGTGCTGGCTGGTTCGCGTCAGCCCTTGCCTGAGGTGAAAGCAGGCCTATGCACAGAGGCCATAAACAAGAAAAAACTATTTCAAATAGTAAACGATATGGGTATTACAAGCGCTCAGCGACCCTCCAATATGGTCGTCCTCTCTATCAGACCCAGATAAACAGAGAAATAGAATACACCCCGTAGCCAAGACCAAAACAGGCACAGAACCCACATTTCCAAACCAATAACAGAACCAGAATCTTTATTTGCATTTACGAGGAATTTGAAAGTAAAGTACAACGCAAAGACAATTAAAAGTGCAGCAAAACGAAAATATTATTAGCATATCGTTTTTAGTATAGCTAATGATCATATGTTTGTAACCAGTGACAACACCACTCTCCCTTCCAGTACTGGCCGTTATCATAGTACATTTATTTAAATGTACTATTACATTTAAGCATTTAGCAGACGCTTTTATCCAAAGCGACTTACAATTAGTAGCCTAAATTACTTCACCTATGAATTTGCACAACAATACTGGAAAGTGTATCATTCGCTCCTCAAAACAATTAATATTCACAATAATCTAAAGTTATCACTCTTCAAACAGTCAATAATTGCTAACTACAAAGTGCTTAACATTCTTCAGAGTAATCTGTGTACATATATAGACTCTAACACACGGTATGATAGTCAGCACCATTCAATTATAAAACATCCATAAACTATTTATGAAGGGTCTGGTATGTTTAGAAATTAGCCTTTTGCGTCAAACAATACATGTGCTGTGGTACTGTAAAACCCAAGAAACCAAAAAACTGTCAGCAGTATATATGGAAAGGAGCAGAGTAGCTGCATTCATGTGCAGTTCTACAACGGTGTTTCGCATAAAACTCGTTTCCGAATCAGCTTTAATTCCACCCTTAAGCTGTCCCTAGGGGACGCATCTCTTTAAATACCCAACGGACCTCTTTTTGATTGTGTGAAAAGATATAATCTCTTTCTTAAAATGTTAAAGGGTTTAGTAAGGAATGTTTTTTTCACCCCATTTTTTTAAGAGTTTCGTTTCAAATAAAATACCGGTAATCTTGCATAAACCTGCAATGCAACTGAAGTCATAAAAAACATCTTACATTTTATTAATCATTGGTCTTCAGATGATCCAGCAGTTTGGAATTGGTAAATAAATTATGTGTTGAAACGCAAATATGAATATGATATGAATGTACAATAGTTGAATGGTTCAAACTGCTGGATTGAGTTTTTAATCTTTTTATATTTAAAGAAAGTCATCAAACAACATACATTTCTTTATCCGAATGAGGATTATTTTTAGATGTTTTGAGGCTACAAATTAATCACAAGACATTCCTGGAATTGTGTTTTATTTTTAAAAATGTACTGGTATTCCATTTGTTGCAGTTGTTCCTACACAGAATTTCATGTAGTACGGTATGAATAAATAATAATAAAAAAATCAAATACACAGCTCAACGTTCTAGCCACCGCAAGCATTTTCTAAAGGGAAATTATTTAAGCTTCTCTGCCAGTGGATGACTAATATGTAAATGACAAAGTACTTTGATGTCCTGTAAAGTCTGCCTGGCATCTGGAAACATGCGGAAGGCTTTAACCCCATTTCCCTTCTCTCTGGTAGGACTGGCAGCATTCTTCCAGTCCAATTGGAGCTACCACAGCCTGGGGGACGACATGAAAGAAACCCCCCCCCCTCAAAGCTTCTACGCCTTTAATTTGTTTAGACAAAACAGTCCAAAACATGCAGGGCCAAATGATGCGTTCAGCCCGGGGTCTCCGAACAGGTTCCTGCCCCTAAATAAAGCTCACCGCTTTGGGGACACAAAACATAACTGGGCCCTGCCTCCACCACAGGGAATCCAAACAATTAAAGGACAAACACTGTGCAAGACCGAATGTGTGTGTGTGGGTTTGGCTGAATTCAGAACACACTTCCTCAGACTTAGGCCTACAGTAGGCTATGTCTGACTTGGGTTGGCCCGCAGTTAAAGCCGACATATTGTAGTTTCTAAATTCAGTGTCTAAGCAGCATGGTGATGCTTTGGCCTACAGTAACTGTCTGGGAAACTTCCGGAAGCCCACAGTGCTCGTCGATGGGGACCAGGGTTTTACATGTACATCCCAATTGCACTGGTTTTACCCATGGTTTTACCCCGCAATGATTTTATGATCTAACAATGTATTTAAATTAAGCAATATCACACGCGAGGGAGTGCTACACTGAATGTCAGCACGGCTGTGATTCGGTCGTGGTACGAGCGCCATTTATTAGTTAAGAGTAATAAACGACAGCAGATTATGATTTGTTTGTTTATTCAATCATTTTATCTGGCTCCGCCAACACAAACAGTTCCGCAACAGGACTGGGACTGGACTGTTGCCAAGCAACACAAACATTTTCCTGCCCGCTAGCTTGCTACTTGTGCAGGTCGACACGTTACCGCAGGCCAGCTACTGTAAGTTACTTCTTTCTTTCCTCCCCTTCGTCCTCTCCTGACGACCATTCATAATTTAACTCAAATGTTATTTGTGGAAATATGTTAATCTTTGTGGTGCGAAGTTTGTTAACGATCTAACGACCGTTAAGGGTTATTAGAACGCCTGTCAAGCGGAGTGATACTTTTATAGTTAAAAGTTCCAGTGCTGTTATACACTGTTATATAATCAAATAACTCGGTCGTAACTAACTGTTGTATAATACATTACAATGCATGTAAATATAACAACTTAAACATAAAGATGACAATTTTATTATTTTGATGTAAAACAAAAAATAGAATACCACGCCACCCCATCCCCACAAATCACACACACACACACACAC
This sequence comes from Percopsis transmontana, assembly GCA_025447815.1. NCBI lineage: Eukaryota > Metazoa > Chordata > Actinopteri > Percopsiformes > Percopsidae > Percopsis > Percopsis transmontana. The sequence goes on along the minus strand of JAOEHI010006714.1, from coordinate 27,973 downwards.
ACACACACACACACACACACACACACACACACACACACACACACAGGAATACAGATATAGTCATAGATCATAGGCTACATGACATTAAATCACGTTCAAAATAATATTAATCCGAGTAGAAATAGAGGTTTACAGGATATCCTTCAAATCGTTGGCGGAGAGACGCAGATTCACAGTAGCCGTTTTAGCTCCATAAATAAGCCAGACAACACTCTTATGAACACTCACACAGTTATCATGTGGAGACACACTGCATCAGTGCCTTCCAAGGACAGCGTGCATGAGCGCCCTGTACCATCTCATGATCTCATAGTTAGCGAGGGCTTACATACATCCCTATGTACATAATTACAGTACAATGTATCTCCTGACGAGGTTTGCGCGAAGAAAAGTCGTAATAGCCTGCAGACACTTTCATCCAAGGAATTATTATTATTATTATTAACAACAATAAACATTTTACAAACTAGGCTACTGAATTTAAAACATGATGGTGATGTTATCATGATTGGTAAGTTACAACAGCTTACTAGTCACCATTTTCCACAAGTTACTATTTACCCAATCAGTATTGGACATGAAGTCTCCGATGTGTGTTTCGGGTCATCCGGTTGGTCCATCCCTCAACAATGGCGGGAAATTTACGCCCCCCGGGCCAAGAGGAAAACACGACGTTAGAACAACAGTATGTAAATGACGGGGGCCGCTGCAACAAGTCGTATGTGGATTAAATTAGAGGCTTGCCGCGCTCTCCAACGTGCGTGTAATTGCAGCCTGTGGGCATGCGTGGGCGTGCGTGGGCATGCGTGGGCATGCGTGGGCGTGCGTGGGCGTGAGCCTCGGAGGCCTAGATGGTCGTCTTGCTGATGTGGTCGTACAAGGTGACCTGGGTGTACAGGCTCGTCTGCAGCGGCGTCCTGAACGAGTTGTCACCAGGTGGAGCCTGCAGTGGGCGCAGAAAAGAAACGGCCTCTTAGTGCCTCGGCAATCCTGGCAATATTTATTTAATAAAGCGGCTGGCATTTAATTTGGCAAAAAAAAGAAAAGGGTTTAGTTATCGACAATTACGCTTAATTATTGGCCTGCCGTTTTCACACATGCAGCAAGGAACACACTGCTCTCTAGTTTGGCGTGTTTGAGCCACGGGTCACTGGCAAGCATTAATTTAGAGATGTGAAAACATCTTTAACAAAGATATGTTAGTAATCTAACTAAATTATAGCCCCAAATCAGTCAGAGCTCTTTCCTAATAACAGGTATATGAAAGAGGAGGCCAAGTGCAACATAATTTGACAGTTTCTGTAATCATTCATTCTTCAACACTTCAACAAGATTCGGTTTGGATGTCGGAATCGACAAGGCCCCTCCGCTGAGATGTGAAGATCGCAGAGCATCTGGGAACATTTATTCAAGGCGAAGTGTGTCTAAAGCTTCTGGTGGGAGTGGACACATAGCCAACCATTACGTTCAATTTACACTTTTACCTCAAACGCACTTGTGGGTGTCTTAATAGGTAACGCATTCTTCCTTTTGCAAGTTCAAAAGAACAGCAACAAATATAGAGCAATAAAAATGACCTCACAGACGCAGTGCGACCAACAGGAAACGCCAGGTCGACTAAATGATAAGTTATTTTCAATCAACCTTTTTTGTTTTATGGCGACCAAAAGGTGTTATTAAATTAACGTCATCTGCACGGTTTGTTCTGTTTCTCAGACGTTTATTTAAAAAACAATTTAGAGTAGCAATTTCACATTTTGGCCCTAGACTGTTATCATGCCACTGCTGCAACCTGGAACTCAAACTCAAATGTTATTTTTCTTCTTTCTGCTGGCTGGAAAAGACCGCCTGGTCACGGCACAGTACAGGCAGAAAAAACAAACAAGCCACCAGGAACGGCTTTAGGTTTTGATGCGAGACGTGATTCTGGAAGGTTCTCTCGGGCAGAGGTGGCCACATAAGCGCCCAGTGAGCTCCCCCCGTCAGTGTTAAAAGCAGGCTCATATACCGTACGGGTCCGTACCGAGCCGGTCTGAGCCACGCTGGGTTTCGGGGGGGCATGCGGTTGGTTTGCTGTGTCTGGCTGCCTGCGCCTCCTCTTGTGTTTTTAATAGACAGCCTGGCTGGCTGGGGCGGGGCCCGACCACAGCTGGAACGCTGTGCTGCCATTTTGGCCCTCAGCGAAGGCTTCAATAATGTATCGCCAGAGCCCTGTCTGCAATTTCAAAATAGTTCAGCCTTCACCAAACTGCTCTCCCCCCCCCCAGCGAAGACGGAGAAAAAATTCTGTCAGTTGTTATTTTTCAAGGGTCCCATCAGCCTGTCAGGGGAAGGAAACACCTGCCTCAAGGCCCTGCTCCTCTACTTCTAATGCAGGTGGAAAGCAAACATTTATATCTCTCCTGCCCCCACCTCCCCTTCGTTCTCTCAAACTGTCTCTCTTTTCGGGAACCTTGGCAAATTATACAGGCTGTAGATAAGGTCTCAGATAATTGATAGGGCTGAAAAACAAGCAAAGTGGATATTTTACACAACTCAACAGTACAAAAAACGTGTTTACACAAGTTGTCTATTTGTTGCTTTGACCTGTTCGCAAAGCTTTTGCTTTCCTTGGCCAAGACAACAGGTGAACGTACCATCTGGCTTGAAAACAAACCAAAAGGCAAGCGGGGTAGGGTGTTGGAAAAAGAGGAAAATCTTACCCATGGATCAACATTCAAGATCTTCCTGTCCCACTTGTTCTTGAAGAGCAGACCGCTGGGATTATCGGAGATCACCTCGTAGTTTGCGCTTGCCTGGGCCGAGGTCTTCTGGGTGTCCCAATTAAAGAAGCTGTAGAAATAAAGTAAAGCGTGTGTTGAGTGATACGCATGCAGCCAATATAGCATAACGCCTGTTGAGTTACAACGCAGGCCAAGCTCTGGTTCTGACAGTTTGTGGATTTTGAAATACTCATTTTAAATTATGTTTAATAGATTCCACCCTCCCCACCCCCAGCTGTGAATCACTTGGGTCACGGGTCAAGACATTTGAGAACCACTGCCATAGCAGAACTGTTTGAAAGACTATAAATATACCCAATAAGTTGATCTAGCGTTTTAGCAGTTGGAAGGCACAGGGGAAAGGCCTCTTACTAGAAGGCAAGACAAATTTGGTTTCACAGCCTAGCGTAAATGTGACGGTGGTGCGTGATGAGCGAGAGTAAGCGCGAGCCAGCGAAACACACACAGGCCGAATTACGGGTGAAACGCTATTAAGCGTTGTTTTAATAACAAAAAGACACACACACACACTCAGGGCATAAGCCAAAACAATGACCAACAGCACCTAGCGCTGTTGGCCGAACTTAAATAGTCCCACAATCAATGCTAGAGGAGGCGCACCTGTGGGGCTAATCCCTCCCAGGTGCGCAACTAGGGCAGGCGCGCACGGAGCGCGCATAGGCCTGTGCGCGCCGATCGTGACAGTAAATTAATAATAATAATTAATATTATTATCTGTTGATCAGAATGAATGTGACTTCTGTAGTGATTACTTCTGAAGTCCACCACCCATGAGAAATCAATCTTATTTTCAGAATGCCAGAACTTACACGCGTGCTTTCCTTGCATGACAGGAAAGCTGACGAGGCACAAAATCCTGCTGTTCTCACGCTGGCAGGTAGCTGGGTCGCATTGGCTAGCTGGTATGTCTTTATGGGACCATTTCTTTTACAGGCCAACTCAGCGGGGGGCTCTACAGCACGAGTGCAGTGCTGAGGTCACGACACAGGAAACGAAACATTCGGCCCTACAAAGTATCAGCACACCCAGCACCATAATGATATCAGTGTTCCAGCAGCTGGTTATAAAACAGAAAATCGTATTAATCAAAAAATGAGTGAAAGCAGCCTGCAGAGTAATGCATCTGATTCAAGAGAGCGGGTGAGCAGTCTGTTTCCAATTTGATTTGGAGGGTGGCGTGTTGGGGTCTGCCAGTGTCGGGCATTAGGGCGAAGCTGGGGCTAATAAGCAACTGAAACCATAGAAAGGTTTGAGTTCCAAAATAAATGGCAGATTAATTTACTGCATCCGACTGGATCCTTCCTTCTCCTTTCTCCTTTTCCTTTATTGACTCAAGTAGAGAAACAGCAGTGGGAGTTTGGACTTGCACACAAAGTTAAAAAGGAAGTAAGAGTGATGGTGGTTAAATTGCTCATCAAGTAAAGGATGTGATTTTCTTATGATGTCAGTTTGATGTATTATTTCATTAAACAACAGTTGCGGTGATGCTACCTCTATGAAAACATTTTTCAAATTAAGACACCTCGAGCAGATTTTTGGTTAACTTGAGATTCTGTGACCACAAAGTTGGCAGGTCTTCTGCCTGTGTTGATTGGAATTACGCTGAGGTCAGTTGGGATTTGAAACTATTCATTCTCATTATGGTAGTTTTGCATACTTCTTGTGTTCAATTTGATTGAATTGAAACCAGGAGTACGGTAACAGGGTTGACTTTGGTAACAGGTATGACTCTGGAAACAGAGTTGCCCATGGTAACAGATCTGACAGTGGTAACAGGGTTGACCACGCTAACAGGTCTGATCATGGTAACAGGGTTGACCATGCTAACAGGCCTGATCATGGTAACAGGGTTGACCATGCTAACAGGCCTGATCATGGTAACAGGGTTGACCATGCTA
>JAOEHI010006714.1:2302-17837 GCA_025447815.1 Percopsis transmontana | reverse complement strand
CAGACAGGCAGACAGGCAGACAGGCAGACAGACAGGAGAAGACAGAGACAGGCAGGTAGACAGACAGACAGACAGACAAGAGGAGGCTGGCCAGAGAGCATAAACAGATGGTCACTTTGCTGGGGAACATTAAATAGACATCAGAGATACCGAGGCACATCTGGAGTGGCAGGAAGCTGGGTGTACAGATCTGTGGGATAATTAGGCCAGGGCAGGACTGTGTGTGTGTGTGTGTGTGTGTGTGTGTGTGTGTGAGTGGGAGGACACTGTTAAAAGAAATAGCAGCTTCTATTAAAGCCCAAGAGGGATTGGATTCGTCTTTGCGAGTGAATCTAACATGATGGTGTTTTTGGAAAGAGATCCTATTGTTACCTTCACAACCTGCCTTGTGTCAGTTTGAAGGGTTGGGTGTTAAACTTGGCCTCTCTCTCACGCACGCTTGTTAAAAAAGAACCTTGCCTTTAGCTTCTCTTCTGTAACGTTTTACTCTTTGCAGCAATGTATTCTCTTAGCAATGTCATGGACAAGGGTCTATAAATATCCCATCAGTTCTGTGTGACCTGTCAGCATCCTTGAGCAAGATGCCACACTTACCTGCTCCCTAATAATACCTGCTCCCCCCTAATAATACCTGCTCCCCCCTAATAATACCTGATCCATAATAATACCTGTTCCCTAATAATACCTGCTCCCTTATAATTGTACTAAGTGTAAGTCGCTTTGGATAAAAGCGTCTGCTAAATGACCTGATAGTAATTGTACGTAGTCCTTATCGAAGTTTACTGAATAAAGTTTTGCCAGTTTAATCTTGGCGACGCCCACAGTATAATAGGTGAGCGGTAAGCGATCTATTTAAAACTATATACTGTATATACTGTATATATATTGTACTATACTGACTAGCATGGGCCAATGGGGGCACGTACATACTGTTCAGTCTGTCCTCTGTTGCGGCTTAAGGCTGATGGCACAGATTAACAAAACTATCACAACTGCAAACAGGAAGGCCTTTATGAACCATTATGGCTGAGGGATTACCTCCCTCCTAAATAGCATCTTATACTCTATATGAATGTAATGTCATAAAGACACGCGAACCAGTGTCATTATCACAGCCCTCTGACATGAAGGACGCTTGACTCGGCCCGCTGGGGCTCACGTGCGTCTCCCAGGACACAGCGCGCACCAGCACCGCTCTGCCAGACAGTGCAGGGCGCTGGTGAACCCATCCACCCCTGCAGGCCCGGCCCGGGCTGGCTCTCCTCTCCTCGCCCGGCCCGCGCGTTCTCTGTGGCTTCGGGGGGGGGGGGGGGCCGGACAGGAGGTTTGGGGAGTCGGTGTGCACGGAGTGGGCAGCGGCAGCGACTCCAGCATCTGCTCCCTCTTAGCTCCAACCACAGTGCCTGTTATTGTTCCCGACAGGGGCAGAAACCAAGGGGGGGGGGGGAGGGAGGGGGGAGTGACAGCCGCGAGGATGGAGGGAGGACCAGGAGTCCCGTGGAGGGTGGAGAGGCCTCATAAAATCCTCAGGGTGGAGAGGGTGGAGAGGGTGGATGGGGTGGAGGCCTCACCTCCAGGCATGCTTGCTTCAGCCCCAGAGCGCCCGCAGCGCCTCCGCACAGGCCTGCCTCCGCACAGGCCTGCCTCCGCACAGGCCTGCCTCCGCACAGGCCTGCCTCCGCACAGGCCTGCCTCCGCACGGCGCTGAGGGACGAGTGTGGGAGCGGGTGTGGGGTCAGCGCAGTGACAAACTAATAAATAAAAACTTCTGACTGTAAATTCAGACGTTCGTATTGTGTGCATTCCAACTCGGCCAGCCTGGGCGCCACTCTCAACAATGACAGGGGTTCAGGAAGGAATGACATGCCTTCAAAATGACATCGTGTTCATATCCTTGAACAGTGGACGACACACACGTGTTGTCTGGTTCAGACCACACACTGTACTAGCACGAAGAAGCTGACACGGCCATTGAAAATTAACATTCGACTAATATTTCTGTTTGTGTGTCACGTAAAAAGACCATACGAGACACCGTGGTTCTAATCATTTGTATGTATGCCGTAAAAATCATAAATACTAGATATTGAATATAGATATAGAATATTGTAATACTAAAGTGGAATACGAGTTGGCATGTAAACGTGGCCCCTGATATTTGGATACTACATACACTACATAGCTTCAGCAATTACCCGCATGGCAAAGATGTGGGTAAATGAATTAATAGTGCATATAATAGCCTATATGCTATATGCGGGGGGCAGGATAGTTGAGCCCCAGAGGTGGCCTACCTGTAAGCATCCTTGAGCAAGATGCCTAACCCCTACCTGCTCCATGTAATAGCACCATGGAATTGTAAGTCGCTTTGGATAAAAGCGTCTGCTAAATGCTGTAATTGTAAATAATGCCTTGTGAGGTAAGTGGTGATAATTGAATAAATGGAGTGTACACTCTCAAAGCTGCATAAGGGCATGTGTCCACCAAATGCACTTTTTGCGCTGGCAGCGACTATTTTCTATAGAGATCCTGTGAAGTTCAGTGTTGACACGCTCAGCGCCCTCGGCGCAAAAAACACCCTCGACGCTCAGCTTTTTTTCCCGCTCCGCTGGGCTCGTCAATGTAACGTCTCTCTCGTCGGCCAATTCAAATTGAGGTGGGGGCGGGACATACGTTATCAACACTGTCAATCAATTTTATAGAGACTGTACTACTGTTGACGTTCACAGCAAAGTAATGCAGAAGTGCTGGAAGGCGTTTTTTGTAACTTAGCAACAATAAGCGCTTGAGAGAAGCGCTCTGGATGTCCTCTGAAAATTAGGTCGTTGGCGACGTCAGCGCAAAAAAAACGCATTTGGTGGACCCAGGCCCTAAATCTTTAAATCTGTTATTTGATGAGTATATTGCGATGTCGCTCTCAGAAAGTTTCCCTTTTTTTAAATTAAACGTTGCTTATAAAGGTTTCATTAAACATTCAATAAAGCCTCCATTTAAATGTACTACATAGAATAAAGGACAGATATTAGTTGCGCTGATATTGGTGAGTATGTCACACAGTTGTGAATTCTCTCTGTTACAGTTATTGATATTTTAAAGCTTATATAAGCCTTCATAGCATTACTATTATGAAAAAACTTGTGACTCTAAAATAAAAATAAAAACTTTTCAGGAATTTCGAACACACCCTTATTTTTTTTATTTTATATTTATCCTTTATTTAACCAGGAGATGCCCATTGAGATTAAAAATCTCTTTTGCAAGGGAGACCTTATTCTTTAGGGAAATGTAAATGCATTTAGAAAGAAATATACAAAGGTCTTCAGTCCAATTTTCCAAAACCCAGGGCCTAACTGCAATTGTAATGGATCATCCCACCAGTACGTAAAACTGGAAATAAACCGCCACACAGGAAGGGCCATTTGCTGCCTGGTCAAGGGTTTTCTCAAGCTACATCTAGGAAAAAGTTATTTAGGTAGTGTATACGTTTTGGCAGAGTAGTGGGGTAATTCGGGGAAGAGTTGAGCAGTAACGTGAACTCAAAACCCATCAACTTTGTCCAATCACCTGCCTCGGATTCGCGAGTAGTAGATTCTCTCAACTGAGTGAATTCAGATAAAACCCCATTTCTGCTCAGGTATGGTGCATGCATGTGTATGCTACATGTGAGAATACCCTGCCCAATCCTGGAGGTTTGAAAATATTGGTGAAATTGCATAACGCTACTAGGCTGTACCCACTATGACTTTAAACACGTCCCTATCAGACCATTTTGTTGTTTTGAGGCTGTGGTTGGCTGCTATGGCGACACTGACCAGAGGGTTATAAGCCGTTTGTCCGAGTGCGAACATGTCTTGCACCCTTCTCGCACTCTGCCCAGGTGTGTTTGCTCTCATGAGATTTCTAGCACATAACTGAAATGTGGAGGATATGTTACTATGCGAGAGAATGTGGAATGTTGGAATGGCTTTGGTTCCAACAAGTTTGCTGCCAGCTGTCTGTGTACACGGCTCCCCTGTTGGACAATTAAGACCAAGATGTTATCCGCCCCACCGAAGGCTACAGCGCACAGCTTGGTTCTCACCCATGAGTTCAGCAGGTAAGGTGTGGAATGATTGTGGACCTGTTCCATTGGCACCGGCGCATCTAGATGGCGGTTGAACATATGTCGGACATTTGTTCCCGTCTTGATGAGATGTTGAATGCCGTACGACTTTGCCTGAGCAGTGATATAACGCGACCATATGTAGACAATCTACTTGTTTACTAGGTGGTGTTAGCGTTGAGGCTAGAGATGCACAAATGTAACTGCAAGGTCACGGGTTCAAATCCCACACCAGCTGCACAAACGTGAGTGGGAGAAGTGAAGGACAAAAAAATGCTCTTGCTCAAAAACAGAAATAACTACCCATGAGCAAAGCATTAGCCTTCAAGGGGAGCTACTATTTTGGAGAGCTCTGTGACTTCACAAAGCTTCAGAATGATGCTAAGTCAACTGGACAGAGGACAATTAAGACCCTATTCAGATTACAATATAAACTATGTGTGTCTTGTAGATTTATTTTCCTTTCAAATCTGTTTTACTCTTAGAATATATGTCATTCATGTGTGAGAATTCAGACCCTAACATATTTCCATCAACATGATCTCTTAAGACAGGCTTCAAAAATTGTACCAGATGTAGTCCTTAATAAGCCGTCACTAGAAAATCACCGCCCCTATGGGCCTGACCGAAGCCCTGAAAGCTAAGAAATTTTGCGCGGATGATGAACTTAATGCACATTAAATAGTAATGCTCTAATGGTTTGATCCAACTCTAACCCACAGAGGTCATCTCCACCGTACCTAATCATGTCTGTCTTGTCCAGGCACAGTCAGCGCTTTAGCAAGTCTTTTCTTAGCTCCGCTACAGGCTCTATTTATTTCACATCTGGGTAGAGAGGAGATTTGGGGCTTTGATGGCATGTTGAAGCCACAATGGCAGGTGCTGCACATGCTAACCACAGCAGGCCTTTGTGGATCGCCATCCAACCCCCACTGGTCTCTCACGTCAAACTGAATCTTTAATCCCGATAATGAGATTTCCCATAGCCTTCAAATCTTGTCAAATCCCACCGCACTCGTAGCCTCCCCAACTGAGGTGGACATGTTACAATACAAGCGGGCTTACCTTAAATCTGAAGGTCTTGGCATAAGCCTCTTCTTTCCGCTGAAATATGCTTCAAAATCTTCGGTCTTGAGTCTGTAGGCGTAGTCTATATAGCCAGATATTTCCTGTCCAAGAGCATTATGGTCCCTTATGAAAATAACTGACTGTAAAAAGAGAGAGAGAGAGAGAGAGGAAACACTGTGTAAATAATCATAACTGTACTGGCCTCCTGAGAAAACGGCAAGAGGGCCAATATCATTTGTTAATAATGGAGCGATAGAGTGGATCAGTTACATATACACCCACTTTGAAATACGGGGGCTCATGTTCTACCGCGAGCCAGCCTCAAACCAAGAAGCCGCCGACTTGTGAGAGCCTGCGAGGGCTAGCGCTAGCGCTAGCGTGCCAGCGGATTATCCAGCTCGGACAAGCCTGTGGGGACCCGGCTAAGGCCGGTGACTTAGCGTCTCAGTTCCGCTCCAAGGCAGGGGGTGGGTGGGGGTGTAGTGGATATAATATTTTATATAAAATAACAGAGGGGCCCCCAAGTCCAAACTTGCACTGAAGTATGCTTAAGAAGCTTTAGCGTAACCGCTCAAACATACAAGGACGATTTGTTGAGGGGATTCCCGCATTTGAAGCCTGTAAGTATGGATAAAAAAAAAGATGGTTGAAATTTTCCAATGCGAAATGATACAGCGAAACACTCTGGGAGACATCAGTTCGGTTCTTAACCTTTGTGACTCATGACCCCCAAGCTATCCATAGCTCGCGACAGGGAGGGGAAATGAGAACTATAACAAGATTCCTAATAACATTTCTAACATTTATTAAGAGAGAAACAAAGAAAGCTAGATTTACATAGAACGCCGCTGCATAAACGTGTAAACAAAAGGAGGAGAGAAGATGACAAATGAGTTTGTCACCAGATTCAGACAAAGGCAAATGAAAGACAAGCTGTCCAGAGCCCCTCAGGTGACAGTGAACTTCAGTGATCTTCTCATGTGGATTTGATGGCGTAGATAACAGCCAAGACCCACTCAGGTGGGAAGAGGTTGTTTTGTCTACCTTCAAAAGCTCAAAAAGGATTTTTTTTGAGAGTCTGTCGTCTCTTCGTCTGTGTGAAGACCTCCGGGTCTTGTTTACGCCGGCCGCAACACCCCCCCGCCCCGGGGGGGGGGGGGGGAGAGCTAATCTCACTAACCTATTCTGATTAAACAAACCAATTTTAAACTCACATTTTCTACTAGTGAAATCAGTGTCAATACTATCACAGTAAGGCATCAAGCTGGGATGGTCTGGAAAGTTTCTTTAAACTGAAGGAACAATGCAGCGATGTTTACATTTGCTTGAAAGAACATGTTTTAGGACCGTTTTGCAACAACCAAAGGTTTATTGTTGTGAATGGATATTTCCAAACAAATGATAACAAAAAAAAAAGTAAGACTTTCACATTAGAATGAATAGACATGGGAACATGAAACCTCAAAGTGAGAAAAAGGACATTAGAAAACCTGAAGGTGAAAAATCTTACAGGAAAATAATTGGTTAAAAAAAATAATAATTATATACCAGCCATTTGTGTGCGGTTGGCATATTATTCAGAGAGAGAGACCAGCAAATAATCCATTATCAGTTGATAAATGTTTGTAAAAATGTTCCTCTGAGCTTGTGGCTTCATGTCAGTGCTGTTTAGGCTATAAGATACAGATTACAATATTTTAGAAGGTAATCCACTAATCTGCTAATGTACATTATATTGACAACTTCCAATGAATGAGTGAGTCCACTCACTAAATTTAGTTTTTACTTTTAAGAAATTTTGCAGTGATTTTTTTCCTCATTTTGTATAAAACTTTGAGCATGCCTGTTTAGACTACTTTAGATTATCATTCCATACCCATTAACCCAGCACCCTTTCCCCCTTTTGATCCATAGACAGTGGAATATTATTAAGGAACCAGTATGGCCCGCCAAATTACATCTGGCCTTCTACACTCCCCTCTCTCTGCTAAGATTTCTCCTCTCTAGGGTTGTGGTGGGGCACCAAATTTGGAGCTCAGCTTGGTGATGAGGGCCATAATCTTGGGGTTGCCCTGGTACTTGGCAATGTTGGCTGGATTCTGTGCCACATCTTGGAAGGCGGCCATCACCTCAGGGTCCTGGTGTTTAATGCGTAAGGAAAATAGCATCAGTGCTCACCAACATAAACAGCAACCATCTTAACCTAATAGTTACCAAGTGCTGTCAGTAACAAATGAGGGAGGGAAAAAAAAAAATAAAAAAAAATAAGGTAACAATAGGTGAATCCAATAATGTAAAAACTTTACATTACAAAGAAGATAAGATCACTGCATAAAATGATCGTTGTAAGCTAAATTGTGTAGTGTATTGGCAGGCACCATCACCATTTAGTTTGGATCCCAGGAAGCTACACTTACTACACAAGTTTCTTAGTAGATAAAGCACCAGCAAAATACAGTGTACGACACAAGGATGTATGACTCAAAACCAGTGCTTACATTTTCTTTCAGTTCTACTAAAAATAGCCATTATTTATGTAACGAATTTATTTTTAAAGAAAGGCGTCACTTTAAGATCAAAGAAACGCGTCTAGTTAGTACATCAAAAATATTGATTCCCTTTGCGTTTCTTCAATCATGTCCAAGGGTCCTTTTTGATGCAATTCTATGATAAACTATCATGGTAATCAAAGAGCTTTATGGTGTAACTCACTTTCATGGCATTGAGCACTTCGGGGTCCTTCAGAAGTTCACCAATTCCAGGCATGCCAAAAGCTCCTCCTGGGAAGCCAGCACCACCTACAAAACGCAGGTTTATATGTAGGAAATTTGGCAGTTATTTGTTTTGTTTTGGTGCAACCACCACTTCTGCCTCACTAAAAGTGTTATTTACCTATGATAAAGAAAAAGGATGATTTCTGTACCACGTCTGAGGTGTAAAGGTAAATGTTATAAGCAGAGGATTACATTAAAATTTATTTCTCAATCCAAAACATCAAATAAATGTAGGGAGGCATTGCAAATTCTACAAAGCCAATCAGATTTAGTGTATAGAAATATATCAGAGGATGTGGCACAGGTGGCTAGCTAGGGTGGCTAGAAAATTTATTTAGATTTACATTGCTGATGAGGCTGTCTCTCCTCACCCTAGGAACCATCACACACTATCCCTCCAGCACCCTTACCAGGGAATCCAGGGAAACCTCCAGCTCCTCCAGCTCCTCCAGCTCCACCAGCAGCTTGCCTGGCCTCTTCCTCCTATTGATGGAAGAAAACAGGAAAAGCCCAGATCATTAAATGTGATCTTTATCCAAGATCGACTAGCATCTTTTAGCCACTGTGTTAACTATGCCTTCAAGCTATAAAGCTGCTCTATTTAATGTTGATAAGATTCCTTATTACAATATTACTATATACTGTGTTTATCTCTAAGCCCTATTTGTATTCTTCATTTTATGCAATCTGACGCTGCAATGAGACACACATTTCCCCTTGGGGATCAATAAAGTGTAATCTTATATGGTATTAATGATCTCATCGTACCTTCTGAGCGCGCTCATGTTCCTCCCTGGCTTTCTTTATCCTTTCCGTCTTTTCCTTGATCTCCTTTTCCTCCTTCTTGCGCTCGTACTTGCGTCTGTGCTCAATGATTTTGTTAGCCTGAAAGCAGAAACGGAGTAAGCGCAAAGCATGGCAGGCTCATCCGCTTGGGCCATGTTCTGTAATGGAGGGGGCTCATACCTTGGGCTGGACCTCCTTCAGCATAGCACTGGCATCCTCGTCATAGTCCAGTTTACAGGCGGTAGCCAGATCCTTGGCCGCCTCCTCCCAGTGTCCTAGCAGCCTGTAGCACGCACGCGCACACACACGGGCAATTGAAAAGTTACTATAAGATGTACTAATCTCCCAGAGAGACAAATGGCAGAGAAGAGACTGTCAGCATAAAAAAGTTGGCTGTGTTTTTATCATGCCGATGAGGTCTCGTATGAAAGTCTTTAAACCTTTTGTTCACCCCCTTGTATATTGTTATCACGTATCAAAAGCCGCCATGAGGCTTCCAGAGGAACATACTTGTGAGCTTTCCCTCTCCACTTGTAAGGCTGTGCGGAGTCTGGGTTGATGCTGATGGCTCTGTCACAGTCCCTCTTGGCTGCGTTGGGTTTCTGCATCTTAATGTACACACTGATACCAACAGCAGAGGCGCATTACATTTCCCCATCCGGTGGAAACTTGTAAACAGTGTGTAAAATAAAAACAACACATTTGTGGGTGACTCACCTAGCCCTTTTGGCATACAGGATGGCTAGGCGGGGGTTGAGCATGATGGCTTTAGTGAAGAGATCAAGAGCTTTCTCTAAGTCGCCTACATTTTAATGCAGAAAGGATATCTGGTGAGAATCTAATATTTTTAATCCAATAATATTGAAGATTACTGAAACTGTAAACTAAAATTTTCCTATGCAATAAAGTTTATAATCACCCTCCCCAAGAGCATTAATGGCCTCCATCTTCATCGTGTTGGCCTGGTCCATCATTTCTTCTGTGACCTGAGGGACAGGAGGTCAAGAAAATCATTCTGTAGAATTTAAAGTAAATCTTTCCCTTGGGCTAGGGCTGGCGATATAGAGAGTACCTGCGATATACTCGCCATGATTTTGTTGGAGATGCAAAATGTGTCAACATCGTGTACATCGCAGTGATTTTAGTAGGGCCTTTTAATTTTTTTTTTTTATCTAAATGCACTTCTATGTGGTCATTTGAGTTTCCTGATAACTAACGGCTGTCTCGCGACTCCTCCCCGTTTCACAAGGGAGAGGTCAGTACCTGGAGTTATCCTATAGTTCTATGGAGTTAGACCCCAACCCCATTAGCATTGGTCAAAAATGGCGACGGCTAGCCAGAACGAAACAAATACAGAAATAATACAGAAAAAAGGGACCGACTTAGTACAGTTACAGCATTTAACAGATGCTTTTATCCAAAGAGACTTACAATTACATTGTTCTATTACATGGAGCAGGTAGGGGTTAGGCATCTTGCTCAAGGATGTTTACAGGTAGGGCGACTCTGGGGCTCGAACCCACGACCTTACGGCTGGGAATCCAACGCCCAGACCACTAGACTATCCTGCCCCCTTCTACTTTACATTACATTGAAAAAAGTCTATTTCACTTCAAACAAACTACTTTCCCAACGACCACATGGTCGAGGTGATAGCAGAAGGATTACAAGAAGCACCTGCGTCTTGGAAATTGAGAGGAGCAACAAGCATGCGTTACAATGGATAACGGGAGCAACATCGTCAAAGCGGTAGCTCTAAACAAGTGGACCAGGCTGCAGTGTTTAGGGCATCGCCTTCACCTTGCAGTTGGTAAGTACCAAAGCTGAGGTGTGTGCACCAAGGCTGAGGGATGTGCGTAAATTAAAAGGAGTAAGATTGAAAGAAATGAGTGACTGAGATATGGAAATAAAGAGTGACAACAAAGAGTGCATGTGTATGAGAGAACATTTGGTTAGAATAATGTAAATTGAAAATGAATTAACCGACGAGAGACGTTTGAGAGGAACCACAACATAGATATAAGCATTGGTGTCCAGCTTCTCTTGCTTTTGGAAGAGGAGAAGAGAGCTAGCTGTGCCTTTGTTTTCATATTTCCTTACATTTTTTTTATTGCACTACATATTTCTGTTGCTTCATTGCAATATGTTGCATTTGTTTACAATCAGTTTTGCATATCTTAGGCAATTTCTACATTGAAAGTATTTATCTGTAGTATGCATTTTACATTTAATAAATAGTGAAAAAACTCACTATCAGGCCTAACCATTTCAGAAAGTCTGCATCCATATCGAGATATATTATACATCGTCAAACAGCTGAAAAATATAAATATAATTTGCCATATCGCCTTGTGCGTGACAGAATTCATGTCTGGTGAACTAGTACGACTTCCACCATGGCTTTTATCCTAGATTAAGCATTAAGGTAAAATCTTTTTTAAAAGCTTGTATCAACATCTATTCCTACATAAACTACTACAATAATGTACTTTTTGTAAGAAAGGATCACAGTATTAAGCTCTCACCTCTATATTTTCAAAGTCTCCCATCTCCTGAGGTTCATCTGTGTCTGGCTCAACCACCCCCTCGTTGTCGATCTCTGAGGGTAAAAGCATGCCAACCAACCATTAGGGGTTTAGTCACTCTTAAAAAAGGAGGTGGTATTTTACGGGGTAACATAGATGGATATACCTATTTCACTCTCCTCACTCTCAGAAGGCGCAGGTGGCTCATGAGGTGAGGCAGAAGTGGGAGATCCACACGGACAGCCCTGAAGCACAAGCATCCTCGTTACAAAATGCCAAAACAATTAGATCTTTAATTATAATATAATTATGATTCAATCTTATTTTTTGTTGTACTCAAAGCGAAAAGCGCGTTCTTTGAATTAAAAAGGTGTATTATAATGAGATTTCTGTGGACATTTTTTTTCACCTTGCATGAACCACCAGTCTTTGGTTGTGGTGGAATCTTGGCACCCATTCTGCAACAGTAAGATAATTGAGAGTACTACAGGTAATGCACCAACCAGAATGGGATTGAGAACGGTCCCAAAGTCGCTATATATGCACAAGCAAATGAACACAAATTTAATGCGTTACATCTAAGTTGCACCAACTTGCATACCATTTGTAGAGAACATCTGATTTAAATGTCTAAAAAGCGTTAGTGGCTGCTGGCTATACAATACATGCAATTTAATGTATTTAGATTCTAGCACTGGTGACTATGAAGTCATGTGATGGCGGTATACTGACTCGTGCAACCACATCCTGAAGAATCCCATTTCAGGCAGGTGCAATATCGCGGGATTAGATTCGCACAACTGCACGAAGGCCTTCAACTCCGACACTTTCCGTGGATCCATTCTGCTTTATCAGATTCAGCACACGGGGCGCTGCACATTGAAGAGGATCAAACAGTCAATAATGACGTTAGCTTAGCATAGCCATCACGTCCATTAGCAATGGTGTAAGTTACACGGTTGAATGAACGAGCCCCACAGATTTCCTTTATCAACTCGCAGAAAGTTAAAGACAGCTAAAACTAACAGAGGTGTAATGCGCATATTTTATTTTTATATATATAATAAATAATACATATAAATAATAATATATATAAATAAACAATATATAAATATATAAATAAATGAATATGAGATACAGCCTACCGCGCACAACTTTACTGCGAGATGAGTGCTGTTAGAAGATTCTGGAATTGAATTCACAAGTCTGCGTCGCGGTGACTGGCGCAAAATAGCTGCAATATGGAGACTGCAAACACCGAATATCGACGTGAATGCTATTGGCATTACAATAAAGCGGATACCCACCTGTATGAAGACTCTGGTCGTTGACGACTCTGAAAGGAACCGCAGAAACCTTGCAGTCGATGATTCACACAACACTTACTGCTTCCAGCTTGGTACCACTGAGCCGATATTTTTATTCAGGCGACAAACAGGCCGAACATCAAAACGTGGGGTCCTGCATCGTGTGAACAAGTCGCAGAGAATTTTGTTAATAGATTTGAGCCAATAGGAAACTCGGTGTAATATTTTTGTTACCAATCATCGTCGGCGTCTTAAAGGCAATGCCAAAATGTTCACCTTCTACATTTCAGGACAGCCAGCAAGCATTTATGTAGACATGTAAGACTAGTCCGGAGATTATGACGTGGTATTTGTAGTACACATAACATATTTCTAGTTTTTCCAGGCTCATGAGATCTCCTGATCCGGTTTTCACACGCAATATGGTGGGCTTTGACTTTTAGATATCACTGAACATGTTGCCTTCGCCAGTCTCTCTCGTCAGGTTGGGCAAACGCTTAAGCCGAGGTATTTGTAAGTTAGTTGTTTACCCTATATTGGTTAATTTGATTGACACCTAACTCCATATATTGTGTGCAGCACACATATTTACAATATAACTGGGTTAGTATATATTCTCAGTTTCTTATTGGTTTAAGTGTAAAACAGGTCCCAATTCCCAGTCTTTTAGTCTCAATTTATGCTGTACCGATGTTGTAGTGGTGAACTCAAAGAGAATCTCTGCTATTTTGTTTGGCTGTATAGGATGTCTCTGGGGTGCATGTAGGAACATTTCTGTGAAACCAGGCGGTTTGAATCCAAAATCGCTTCCACCTCGTTACCTTGGCCAGCCGAGCCCGTTCACCCACCCACACCTAATAAATCATGGTGAGTAATCTTAAAATATAAAGCTGCATTGGAGGAGCACTGTCACCTGACAAATCTACCAAGTATGTCAGGATTTTACAAAGTAAAGTACAGTAATCTGTTGTGAGTTTGACTGGTCAGAATTTGAGGCGATGCTGGTACTAAGATGGAAAATGTATTGTACTGCTCAGGATGAACCCTACAATAATTTAATTGGGTATTCAAAAGTATTATCAAGTAATTTTGTATTTACGCTCCAGAGTAGCATAGTGAGATGTGCAGTGCACGCGTCTGTTGATAAGCAGCCGATGAGACACAGACGCCACATAATCCTGTTACTATTCTTCAGGTGAGGTGACCCCAGGCTTGACCCAGACAGAGTATGAGCTCCGCAGACACAGGCTGGCCTCCCTGATTGAGGCCCAGGCCGATCGACTGGGGCCCTCAGCCTCCTCAGACTCCCACGTGGTCATTGTTTTGTCCCACCCCACCCGCTACATGACCAATGACATCCCCTATCCTTTCCACCAGAACCAGGTGTGTGTGTGTGTTTTGTTTACCGGTTGGATTCAGCCTCGTGTTTTCCCCTTCTTCCCTGTCTGTTGTTGTGTTCTTCCCACTCGCTTCCTTTTTAGACTTGAATCTCTCAACAAAAGTCCCATCGGCACTCTTACGTATCCACGGGACGCCATTGGATAAAGGGCACATGCAAACTGTATGCAGTGTCCATGTCCTATGATGACCAAGATTTGACCAAGACTTACCTTACTCTTGCCAATAAATAAACACTGTCCCTTTAACTACTTTGTAGGGACCACACCTTTTTTACTTTTTAATTCAAATTGTTGTCCAGTAGTTTTATACATTATGATCCATTTTGCCAGGATGTACACTAAATAATCAACCGTATGCATTGCAGGATTTTCTCTACCTCAGTGGCGTTTTAGAGCCTGACAGTGCTTTGGTTATGTATGGAAGGGGCCGACCAGACCAGGCCATCTTGTTTGTGCCCCGTAGAGACCCAGCGAGAGAGCTGTGGGACGGGCCCAGGTCCGGTAAAGACGGGGCAGCTGCTCTCACTGGCATAGAGCGGGTCCACTGCATTGAAGAGCTAGGGCTGGTGCTCAGAAGCCTCAAAGGTAAGTTAAAGGGAAAACCGTAAACCCCAGTAACGGCTATTGTCAAAACTCTTGGCAAACTCTCTCTCTCTCTCTCTCTCTCTCTCTCTCTCCCCATTTCCCTTGCCGACCACAGGTTCAATGGTGTGGTATGATAGTTCTCAGCCAGTACACCCCCAGCTCCACCAGACTCACGTCTTTCCCTTGTTGGAGACGGGGCCAATGGTGCGTGCTGTCCGGCCGCTCACACACTCCCTAAGGGCCCTGAAGAGCCCAGCAGAGGTGGCTCTCATGCAGGAGGCCGGCCGCATCACAGCCCAGGTAAGTTACCTAAGTGATGTATGTGATTTTATTTGCTTGTAGGCTCTCTTTGCCCTTTGTGTGTGCTGTAGCGCTGTCCTGTTATACATCTACACGTACTTAAGAGTAATATATGTGTTCTTTCAGGCATTCAGGAAGACTATGGCGATGTCTAGAGGTGGCACTGATGAAGCTCTGCTCTACGCTAAGGTGACTGCGACATTATGGCTATTTGCTCCCACTGCATCATGTGTGGTGGCTTTCTGTAATAGCTCAACATAATAGTTATTATTATTAAGGACTGTTCTCACTATGGCGTTATTCAGGGATTTCAAAAATAATAAAATAAAAATCTCTAAATACTGTAGCTGTAGTAAAAAATATATATTTTTTCAGTTTGACTTTGAGAATCGTATCCATGGCGCAAACTTCCTCGCCTATCCCCCTGTTGTCGCCGGGGGTAACCGAGCAAATACGCTGCACTACATAAACAACAACCAGATTATCAAGGTAATGTGTACTCGGAGGATTAGCATGTGCTGCAAAATACCAGGGCAGGATCTGGAAGTGTAATATACATGTAGCTGTTCGATACAGCTATATTACTGTTCAAGGAGCGCATTGTGACCTAAAAAAGTTGAAGTTCTTATAAATGCTAACTTACATTAAATGTACTAAAGAGCAAAACGATTATCAAATGCCAAGTTGA
>JAOEHI010006705.1:0-35919 GCA_025447815.1 Percopsis transmontana | reverse complement strand
TATAGATATATCTATATATAGATATAGATATATCTATATAGATATATATATAGATATATATAGAGATATATATATAGATATATATATATATATAGATAGATAGCACAGTGATATTACTGTGATATAAATGTGACACGTATTAATATAAGTATATACAAGTATTTTTGTAAAGACTTTAAGGTTTACTTCCACCAGTTGTAATGTTTAATAACAAAGGAAAAAAATCTATATACCGTAGGTCAATGGTAATAAGTATTTATCATCCTATTATGTTTTGTAATCAAACCAATGAGCGCAACAAAGGTCAGGATCATACTACGTGTCATAAAAATGTATTTTTGTAAATTTTCACATTATGATTTCACATGGTGAAGTTATCTGATACAAGTCTACTTATTGGTTTGCATAGGAACTGCCAAACCATCACTGTGTAAACATTTCAGAAGTTTAAACGATCACAAGTATAAAAACTAAATGTAAACATCATAACCAGCAATTTCATCTAATTTATCATATTCTGTTGTATGTACGCAAACAATAGCTGTAAACCATTTTCTACCTTACTGTAAATGTTAAAATGTGTGAAAACATAAAGAATCTCAAGAACCTTCTAGTTGGTAGCAATCCTTGCTATTAAAAATAACTTTGAAGAAAAGGATCTCAGAAATCTAATATAGTCTTATAGACAATGATAAATACGAGTCATGCAAAACTGAGTAAGAAACAGTTGGCTTGAGATATTCAATACATTAAATTAAAGGAAAATTCTACTTGTGTAGTAAAAATTATACAGTAAATAAGAATGACTGACATGACATTTCTTATGTGTTGAGCAAGAAAATATTTTTCTTCTCGGGTGAAATTCACTATGTTCAAATCCAAAGATTTTCCTTCACAATAAATGTAGAGGAGATGTTAGCAACTGTGGCTGAGCTAAGGCTAAAACCATGAAAAATCTGGGTTGGATTTTTCCTTTTAATATTTCCAGTTTAAAAGGGTTCTCTTATTTTCTTCAGAATTTTGTGTGCTATATGGTTGATACACTGCAACAGCAAGCTCTACTGTCGTTTTATTGTTATGTTTTCAATTAAAGAAATAACTATTTGTTTTTCTTCCAAAAAATAAAACTATAGAATTGTATTTGGTTGCGGTTTTCATGTAGTTCAATCGACATTGCCGTGGATATTTTTCTCAATTTTATCTCTTGTAAATCTTCCTACTTCCAACCTGCCTGATTGCAAACCTCTGTGCACTGTATTTCAGATGGGACAAACTATTTCAGATGGGACAAACTAACATTGATTGACTCTCCAATTCTCCATTTCAACTCCAATGTTAAAGCCTATTTAATCACTTTTTTTCCCCCACTACATATCGGAGTGGCAATCGAAATAAAAATCCTTTACAGCCTTTATAATATCATAGTAAGTATAACTTTGTAATACATAGAAATGTACATCTAGTTATGAATAACTATACAATATAATATACTTGTTCTATCTGAATAGAACAAGTTTCACAGTTCAAATTGACCTGCTAACTAGAAGAGAATAGGCCAAAAGGCTATTATTTGTGTTCTCATGAAACATATCTTCTAACTTAATTTCCCAGTATGGTAGCAAATAACCAGGGATCAGTTACATGATGGTTACACAATGATCTCCCAACACCCAAACATGCACATGCCTCACACACACTATGCAACATGTGTGTGTGAATAGAGGCAAAAAAAAGTATCTTTGAAATCTATATATTTTTAATTTTATGAAATCACTTCATCTTGTAACACTACCACATTTCAGTATGATTTTAAATGGCATGTCATTATAATTATTCTAAATGCTTGCACCAGACAGATTCTTTACAACATCTAATTAATCAATTGACATCACGAGACCGAAGAGAATTGTTATATTGCTTCATAGCTATACATCTTGCACATGGGCATAGGTTTCATTTGGGGAGGGGGGGATACATTAAGGAGGAGTATTCTTTCAAAGAGGCGATTGGGCTCTTGGGGAAATACAGTTTTTAATCCAGGAAAGACTATCGTTTCTGCAAGATAAACTTGGATTTAGTTATTTCCAATGCTACAGAAATTTTAGTCTGTATGTCTATAATTCTGACCAATCTAGTTATGCTTTTCCATTGGAAATCTGAACATTCCCCAACACATAACAAACCCCAACATGTCTGGGTTTCTGGTTCATTTATCTGATTGCCCAGAGTTCAGCTTGAAAGACTAGTTCAGCTGCGTTGACACTAAACACTGGAGCACAAGGCTATATCTCAGAAACTTCTCATAAATTTAGGGCTAACGCGTACTGAATGGGATTCTATATATCAGCTTCACATCACAAGACACAGCCCGGGGGTAAAGACATGAGGTAGAGAAGGAATTCAGAACAAACAGGAAAATGGAAAATATTTGTGTGGGAGTGTGGGCGTGTTTTAGCCCTGTCTGTGTGTGGGAGGGAACATTTGGAGGTGAGGTTCACAGGATTTAGGGATTGTTAACAGGTGTGGGCCAAATATTAATCACCTGTCTCCCACAGAAAAGGAGGACAAAACTGACATATGTGTGTGTGTGCTCTGACCGTGGTGTGGAAATCCTACCGGTTGCATTAAAGCGGTGCGAAGCACGACTGAAGCAGTCAACTATAAGTGTGGACAGCTCTTTGTACACCACAATTTGAAATCCTGAACAATATAAAGTCCTAGCCAGTAGCCACTAGTGTTTCAACTGCAGGTGTAACATTCCAGTTCTTCAGCCAGTTAAAACAGTAGTGTGAGCTGCATGACTAAAGTACAGAGTTAGACAGAGGAGGTTGGCTGACCAAATGATCCAAGCCTAGGGTTCCACTAGTGAAACAGAGACAATTCACAGAGCACTGTAGGATGCCATATTTGTAATTAAATTGACCCAGTAAATGCAGCAAAAAGGGATGATAGCAATTAGTGGATAAGCAATAAGGGCAGCAAGAATGCAAGCGTGTAGATGCTTACATTTAGCCACAAGGTGGAAGCAAAGCTTGACAGAGCAAACGAATGTCCCACAATGTGCTATGTTGTACAAGAAATAAGAATAAATGGAGGGAAATGTCAATACTTTTCACAAGACAGATTTGTAAGCCTAGTTGTTGTTACATGACAAAATCTCATAAAACAGGATAAGGAACTTTGAATACAATTTTATACACAACGCTGTGTTGCTGGTAGGCCTAGAAAGAGATCACTACACATTAGGGCAGTGGTGGCTTGGCGGTTAAGGCTCTGGGTTACTTATCGGAAGGTCGGGGGTTCAAGCCCCAGCACTGCCAAGCTGCCACTGTTGGGCCCTTGAGCAAGGCCCTTGACCCTCTCTGCTCCAGGGGTGCCGTATCATAACTGACCTTGCGCTCTGACCCCAGCACATTCTCTACTGAGAATGTGACCAATAAATTCTCATTACAATGAGAAGGGGGACTCAAGGGAAGCAGCCTACCTGCAAGTAGCGAGCCTGGTAAGCAGCGAGAGCCTCTCCCAGGGGAACCACCACCTTCTCCAGGCTGCGCTGGTGGGAGTGGGCCTGGATGTCTGGGCTCTCCTCTGACCGCAGCTCAATGTGGGAGATGAGCAAGTTGGAGATTACCTGCTGCACCGCCTGTGGGCAGAGGGTTGATGGAGGACAAGTTAGAGTAGCCAGACAAACAAACACACAGCGACAAACAGAAAGATCACATATACAGCGGTGGTGAATGATAAGACGAAGCTATGAAATGTTTCCACAAAAATATTGTAAAGTTCTATGTTAAATATATATACACACATACTATATATATATATGCAGTTTTACAACTAGAATTCATTTATGTAGATTTCAAAACCCTGTATTGACAAGCCAAACAATGTTTCAAACGTTTACTTTTACCTGTGTTCATTAAATTCCAATATTTTCCTTGTAATCTTTAGATATGCACGTATCACATAAGTAAGCAGTGTTATGCTGTTATATTGCCTGTCCCCAACAGACAGACACTTGGTATTTACCTTGGAGTCTCCCCCTGGGGTGGCGCTTAGGGCCAGGATACGGAATTGCTGAGTCTGGCTGGTCAGCTGTCGGACCACCTGAATGTAGCAGAGAGAAGAAAAACAGCAAATTACCACCAATTACAATTAACAATCAATCCGTTTTTATAAACATTTTCAGCTTTTTACAATTAGGTCATTTAGCAGTTGCTTTTTTCCAAAGCAACTTACAATGAGTACAGGTACATGGAGCAGATAGGGTTTAGGTATCTTGCTCAAGGAGAACTTTTTATGGGAAACGTTCAAAGTCTGGAATGATGCGGTACCTGACAGTAGGCATGGTTGCCCAGAGCCTTGTGAGCCTCATCAATCACCACACACTTGATCTGCAGGGCTGGACAGGTATCCCTGGAGAGGTCGTTTACCATGACCTGGGGAGTGAGGAAAAAGACACGCTTCGCCCTCCAGAGCCCTTGCCTCTGTCCCGCCGCCGTGCTGCCTGTTGGAGGCAATAACAAATAAAAGAAACAGTGGGAAACATAAAGGCAAATCATAGAGGGAAACTCTTCAATTAGCACCTGGAATCATCCTTGTGGTGGAGACCAGCATTAAAAAAATATATACCTCTACTTCACCTGAGTGCTGAGTGTCAGTCACTTATCTCTACTCCTACCCCTATAAAACTCAGACTCAAACCGCTCTCTACTCCTCCCCCCAAAGCCACGCAAAGCTGTGACATTAACAGTGCACCGGGGAGGAAATCTGGGCATGGGGGCACCATAACACAACTGAGAGTGTACCAGAAATGGGGTGAAATTCAGAAATGGGGTGTTTGGGGTGTTTATGTGAACAGCATCCTACCTGTCAACTCAGCCATGTGCGTCTGTGGGATCCCCATCACTTTATAACAGGCCTCGATCTGTTGTGCTACAAGGGGTTTCGTCGGGGCCATGAATACTATCTTCCCTGACGGATACCAGCGGTAAAAGTTGTACATGACCACAGAGGCTATAAAGGTCTTCCCCAGTCCGGTAGGCAGGCACACTAGGGTGTTTTGGAACAAGGCAGCCTCTGATATCTTTAGCTGGTATTCTCTGATGGGGAAGTTGGTAGGATAGATCCACACCTTAGCGGATGAGCCGTCAAAGCCAGGAAGATCTGGGTAGCATTGTCCACCTGACGGTACTGGAGATGCCTCAGTGCCCTGTATCCCTTGCGGGTCCATTTGAACATTTGCATGCAGTTGCAGAGACGTCTCAGCTTCGTAGGCAGCAACTAACATGAGATCATCATCGTCAACTTCATCAGCAGGAACAGAGTCCTCCACACCTGCGTGTATTTTCCCCTGTCCAATTTCACCCCATAGATTGTTTCGTTTAGGTAATTTCCTGTCATTTCCACTGTTCAGTTGGGTCTTGGATGTCCCTACACTGTTGCTTGGGTTCGCCTTATTAGTCCGTCCCGTGCAAGATTTCCTACCCGAATCTTTGGGTTTAGTTGTCTTGTTTTGGGAAACCGATGCACCCCAAGTTTGGAATAAAGTCCTTTGATTTGATCCACTCATTTTTACATGGTTTGGCGTTGAATTTAAGAAAGTCTATGAAAGCTGCATTAACCCCACGAATTGCAAAAAATAAATAATACAGACTTGCTTCCGCCCACGTGTGTTAGAAAATAATAATAATAATGCAATTAAAAATAACTATAGTGCTTTTAAAACAAACGTGGTTATGTATTTTATGAATGTAGCTTATAAAAATGTTAATATCAAAACATTTGTACTTTATTTCCCCTAAAAAATCAGTTGCTTTTTCTGTAAATCAGCATGTTACCCGGAAGTTAAACAAAAAAGTTGAAGCTCCGTCTCCCGCTACTTTTGCTATGTTACCATAGCAATGGAAAGAAACGATTTGGAAGAGACATTGGCCAGATTTCAGGTACATAATAGCGTTTATTAAAGCAAAACACACTCATTTGTGTTTAATATGGTTACTGGCACGTTTACAATGTGATTGCGTGGTTTAGACTTTACAAACTCTGATGCATTTCTTTTCTTTTGCCTGACAAATATATTTGAGTTCACTGTCAAGAATAGAAGCCTGATGTGATAAAACCTATGACTTTTCTAGGCCTGTGTCCGTGGTTACTTGGTGAGACAGGAATTCAGACGTACACGGGAAGATTTTGAGGATATAGTGAGAGAGATCGATGGAGACCTGGCCCATTTAGAATGGAGGAAGACCATCATTCCTATTCCCCACTTCACAGACACCGTAAATCAGCATATAGGCCTAACTTACCTTCTATAACATGACTGTGTGGGATCACGTGGTTATACTTTGACGAAATATGTGAATTTCCGATTCTTCAACAGGACGGTTCCTTTCTAAGACCTGTATCAAGCGGTCGTGCCCCCACGCCAGGACTGCACTGCACTGCCTGTCCTCAGAATCTGCCATCAGTAGTACCTCTATCTATAAACCTACACCAAGAGAAGATAGAGGCCGAGAGGGATGGTTCACACAGCCAAGAACAGGCCTCCCTTTCCACAGTCTGCCCCCCGAATGAACAGGGGGTGAGAGATGAAGGACGCGAAGAGGAGACGGAGTCGACAGACGGGGCAACCACTGTCTGGAGCTGTATGGGGGTTGACAGGAGCTACAGTCACTCTCAAAAAGGTGATCTTGTAGGCCGGGTTGTGTTTTAGCTAGGATGTTATTGCCAGGTGTAAATAGTTTTTTTTTCTGTCTCTGTTAGCCGTATAAATCTCAAAAGGTTAACATTCCATACAGTGCGTTGAAATTCTTCACTCTCCCGAAACATAAACAAATGCCCCTCCTCGCAATGCTGGCCGACAAGCTAAAGGCCCTTTCAGACACAACGCGTAAAGGAGAGTCGTGGACAAAGCAAATTAGGCAGGGTTTTCGAAACTCTTAGCGAGACTTTTTGTTGTTGCCAGCAACAAAGATGCACCTCTTTCCAAGCTATGTTTATCATATAGGCGTACACCTATTGACTACCTACAAGCTACGTGATTGATAAACACACCTGTTAAGTTTACTTTGTTGTAAACGTGTTTCAATGCCAGGGCTTTCCTCCAGATGTCTCGATATAAGTGAAAGCTTGTGTTAAATAATTCGAGAAATGCAGACACACATATCAACTTTTCCTCAATTTTCCTTTCCGTGTTTGGCTGACTGCCTCGTTTCTATTGACCGCGCCGGTATACGTCACGGCGCGCAACCTCGCGCTTTGCTCGGCGCAGCGCAAAACCGTAGTAGCGCGGTGCAAGCCATTGGAAATAATGGGTCTCAGAGCGCAGCGGTGCAGTCGTCTCGTTCGGTTTGTCAGGGCCTGCCTGTGCCTGAGCCACTCGAGAGAGTGGCAGGCCAGTGCTACACACAACACATGGCAGGCAGAACTAAGGCGGAAGCAGATGTGGCTGTTCTCAAATTGCTCCAAGTGTAGTATAAAATAATGTAGTGCATAAATAATCCAAAATTAATTAATCTCACCTCAAAATCAAAATTTATGTTGATCCTTCACGTTGAATCGTGAATCTGGATAGTTACACCTCTAGTTGCTATGCTATCCATTATTGCTTTATTAGTACACTCTTATTATTACTATATTAGGAACACATATTAGAGAATATTTACATAATTTGAAAACACGGTGTGTGTGTAAGCGTAGTCAGTGTTGAAGCACTTTAAAGGTTCTGCCATTGTTCTCTCAGGTCCCCAGAGGTCCTGCTTTGTCCGGGACGTGCCCCGCACCCCAGAAGCCCTGCGTCACCATAGAAGCACGCTGGCAATGGAACTGCTGTGGCTCCAGCAGGCAATTGCCAGCAGGAAAAAGGTAAAAAGAAAGGGAGAGCTTCCGCCACATTCATTTCACTGTGGCACATCTCCCGCTGGAAGTGAATTGCTCGACCGCTGCTAGCTAAAATTTACTTGTGGACCTGTAACACTTAATAAACCAAGTCTACAGCACCAAAGTTTAAACTTAGCCTTTATGGTATATGTCCATGTATGTTGTATCAACTGCTACCAAAAATAAATATCTAGAACCAAATTGTAAAACTGTAAATGTAACTGTAGCATTTTATGCATATACTGTACTGTAAGTAGTGCTGTTGTACATTTACAGTACTGTACAGCCCCACGCTGAATATCATCCTTCTTTCACATCACATCCTACTTTTTTTATTTGCTTCGGCCCATCTAATAAAAAAACATTTGACTGTTTAGCTGGAAGCTTAGCAAATGTTACCAAAACATGCCCAAACATACCAAAACGGCGCCTATACACAGTGCAGCATAAAAAACTCATTAAGGTGTTAAATGACACAAAACTAGCCCTCTTAGCACTATATTCTTGAGACTAGGGATGGGATTCTTATAATTACTTTTAGACCCCACTGCCACAACAAACTTTAGGAGAAAAAAGTAGGCATCTAAGCATATCATAATTCAGTCTTTGTAATTCACAGCTTTCTGCAGATTTGTTGTCCTGCACCAAGTATGCTCTCAGTCACCCTTTAATTATAGAATTAACACTGGGAGCAAAATAAATGAAACCTTGTAATGATTTTCTAACTCCTCTTTCCCTTTTTTCCTACAGTACTTGTCAGTTAAACAAAGGCTAAGCGAATCCTGACAGCAGCCTCAGATGAACATATACAAACTGGATGTAGTTATTATATTTTGAATTGCATGCAAATATATTTTACATTGATCATTATCACGTGTTTTTGTATATACCTGTATATTGTTTTGTAGTTGGGCGGGGGGGGAATAAACTTTATTTTTCGAAAAAGTCTAATTTTCATGTTTTGTAGTAGTATAATTGATCCCTTTCTGCTGCCATGACTATTGTACTATATCAACACAATTGAATGTGCTCTTAACATTTGATGTCAATGTGTTTAACACTATACAAGGAAACACCATTTTCAAGTAGGAAAATCTATGATTGTCCCTGTTGTAGGAACTGTTGTTTAACTGCTAATGTGAGTCAGTGAATCATATGAGAATTCACTTTCACTGACAAACAATTTGGGGGAATCAGACCACTGGGTTTACTTATCTTATTGATTCAGCTTACGACACTAAGATCCAGCCATTCTCTCCTTCACTGTTTCTCTCTCTCTCTTTACCTCGCTCTCTCTCTTTTGTTACGGTTGCTGCTACTGATGGTCTGTCCCACAAAGCCAGTCATTGCTGGCCCTGCTGCCATGGCAACCAGGAAATACTCATGGCAGTCAGTGGAGTAGTGTGTGTGTGTGTGTGTGTATGTATGAGGGGGTGTACAAGCAGTGCGTGTTGAGCGGAGGTCCAGGCAGACCACAACAAAGAGCTGGGACTCATTTTCACCTTTGCCATCAATTCAACATTGTCCCTGCGTGATCCTCCGTTAGACAAGTGAGTGTCTGATCACTGGTTTTGTGTAAGTGGTCGATAGCACACATCATTTCACGTGTAAGGCTGTGTAGTTGATGGACAGTGTGCGTGCCAGTGTGTAGAAAGGTGGTCGGTATATGTTTAAGTAGCTGCAAACAGACTTTGGATTCCACCAAACAGCCAGACTGAAAATTGTCTTATTTTTTTTTTTTAGTTTTTTTGCACTGTGGGGATTAAGAGAGTAACGTCTTGGCTCGGAGATGGCTACCGGCAGTGGGACGTCTTCTTCAGCCCCCAGTCTCCTTCCTCCAGTGAAGAGCGTGGTTGTCTTCAGAAATGGAGACCCCTTCTATAGCGGACGGAGGTTCGTGGTCAACCAGCGTCAGATGGCCACTATGGAGGCGTTTCTGAACGAAGTGACCCACAGCATCGGCGCCCCACTCGCCGTTAGGAACCTGTACACCCCCAGGCAGGGGCACAAGATCCAGGAGTTCCAGGACCTTCAGTCTGGGGGGAAGTACGTCGCCGCAGGCTTTGAGAGGTTCAAGAAACTGGAGTGAGTATGAAACTCGCCAGTTAATATTATTACTATTCATATCATTACTATTTCAAAATCAGGAGATTCCATCCTAAAATACTAATCATATTATATATACTTTATAATTAGTCTTGCTTACACTCCTATCTTGTTGTTGGTTTCATGCATAGTTACCAGAATACAGGCTTAAAGAAGCAGCCGGTCGCCCGTAAAGGAGATGAGGTAGGCTATGAATTTATAGTGCCGCAGCTCCCATTTACCAACCAGTCCATAACTCATTAATCTTAAAGCTAACTAGAGGAATGCACCACTGTATTGCTGGGTTAGCATAGTTACGCCGCACCTCTCATATCAGGTTCATTTAAACTATGAACTGCTGCCAACTTTGTGTATCTGACTGAAGGGGATTTTCCATTAGCGAGTCAACTTAATATTTGCGTACCTGGAGACACTTAGGACACTTGATATGCTTGTATTAGTGGATTATATATCCTCGTACGTAAAGTGATAGAGTGGCGCTTTCAGTGTCCTGTTGATGTCACTGGTCATGTAAATTACCGTAAATAATCGGTTAATAATGGTACAGTCTATCAACTGCTCACTTAAAGCCGGCAGGTGTCAAAGCTTAGTTCTTATTCCATTCAAAAAAGTTGGATGCAGTCAGAAGATAAAAATACCTACACGAGCCATAGATGGAATCATATATGAAAAGCTGCCTTCCAGAAGGGCTGGACTAAGTGTGAAATCAATCTCGCTGTTTATTTGATTTTCGTTTTTTTTTTGTACTGTAAGGCAGGCAGGACAAAGGGAGTGTTAACACAGAGAAAGACTCTAGGAACACAATTGCTCACAGCATTTCAAGAAATACACTTACGTGTGCACACAGACATACGCAGAGACGCACACGTCACAAGTAGTCCGACCATTTGGCGAGGAGCACTTGAGTATTTGTTTTTTGTCTTCCACCAAGCTGTTTTATACCAAACATGAAAGAGCAGAGAGTTATTGTGCGTGCCTTGGGTGTCTGCCATTTGGAAAGCAATTTACCGTGTGCGTGCGTGCAATTTGTGTATGCATTTGTGTGTGTGTGTGTTTCTTATAGGCTTTGGTCCTAGATGTTGCTGTGGAGAAACAAAATGTGTTTTTGTGTGTGTGTGTATGTGTCAGATCCTGCTGGTGAAACAAAGCCTTGTGCCACCATGCCGTGTGCATGTCTGGGCAGGCCTAATGCCCAGCCCTGCATCAGTGGCCATAATGCTTTCTTCTTTGCTCACAGACACCGGGGATATACAACACAGGCATCACCAAGTAAAAACTGATTAAAATTAAGTCATTTTAGCAGATGCTTTTATCAAAAGCAACTTACAATTACATGGAGCAGATAGGGGTTAGGCATCTTGCTTACAGGTAGGCCACCTCCGGGGATTGAACCCATGACCTTCTAGCTGGGAGTCCAACACCTAGACCACTAGACTATCCTGCCCCCCCACTAGACTATCCTGCCCCCTCACTCGACTATCCGGCATCTTGCTCAAGAATGCTTACAGGTAGGCCAACTCTGGGGCTCCAACCCCTCACCTTCTGGCTTGGAGTCCAACCACTAGACCACTAAACTATCCTGCCCCCTGATTAGCTCTAGTTTCGTAGACTGGTTTACTGAAGTCCTCTGATCATAAGAGTATTACAAGTAACACCTGTCACCAGACTGTATCAGGGCCGTGGGAAGTAGGGGTGCTGAGGGTGCTGCAGCACCCTCTGTTGGAAAGGGCAGACATCACAGCACTGCCAGATGCAAATACAAATAAACATAGTAAAACATTTTAAATAATGATCCTGTTGTTGTTGCTGATATGTATTGTTCATTTGTGCTAAACCCTGTACATGTAGATGTTTTATTGTTCATTTTTAGAAATCGATACAAAATTTGACATTTATAGTTCATTTTCTTTAAAAAAAGGTTGGCACCTCCGGCAATTTGTATGTTTTTGTAACTGTGATGACAAAATGTGCGTCACGTGCACGGCACATGCACTAGCGCAGACCGCGTGCGCGGGAGAACACCCCAAGACATACGCAAAAAATGCACCTTCCACTACAGCACCCCCAACTTAAAAACTCTTCCCACGGCCCTGGACTGTATGGGTATGCAAGCCTCTGCATAGCTATGCAGCGGCCTTGACACTCAGATGAGACTCAGTATCTGAATGGGTCACTGGAAGTAAATTGAAGTGATGTTTGTTGCCATGACGGCCGCCCTGAAGCTGATATGATCGGAACAGTTATTCAGCGGTCACACATTCTGGCTAATTGACTCTGCTGTGTGAAGCCGTGCAGCTAACATGCAGAAACTGTGGGAGTACGTTGAAGGAAATTTCTTATTTCTGATATTGCTGAGCAAAAGACAGTGTTATATTATATGCAACAGCACATACTGTATTATTTCCCATGTGTCTTCTTTAGGCAAAAGTAATCCACAGACCAAATGTTTCCGCTAAATGGAGAAAGTTCATACCTCTACCTTGCATCATACTGTGAGTTTTGCTGCCAACGTGCATAAAGCACACACACACACACACACACACACACACACTCGCGTTTAAACCCCTATGCAATGATAAGCACACTTCCACTTACGTTTCTATTAGTGTTTTCCGTAATGGCGATCCCCTGTGTCCGCCGTTCCGATTTATCGTTCCTCGGAGCATGCAACAGGACCTGGAACAGATCCTTAGCATGGTCACAGAGAAAGTCAGCTTACGGACCGGAGCTGTGCGCAGGTCAGAAGCACACACACACACACACACCCACACATACATGTATAGGGACACACGCTTTAATGTCTCTTGTGTAAACCCGTGTGTTTCATCAGACTGTGCTCTCTGGACGGGGTGACTGTAACATCTGTAGAGGAACTGGAGACTGGCCATTGTTATGTTGCTGTAGGAGCCGAGAGGTTCAAGAAGCTACCCTATTTGGAAATGTTGGTTTCTAAAGGCTCCGAGAGGTAACGTTTAGAGCGTGTTCGTGGTTAAAGGTACAGCCCTCCATTTGTGGCAGGAATCGCACTTGGTTGAAACCTCATTACCAAAATTAGTTTTAACAATACAACAGCAAATTCCCACCCTGTGCTGAGTGACTGGCACCCCTCTCTACTCCTCCCACTATAGGGCCCATGGGCATGCACCCATCTCTACCCCTCCAACTATAGGGCCCATGGGCATGCACCCATCTTGACCTCTCCCACAGTCAGACACCTTTTTGTGAATACTTGAGATTCCAAACAAACTACGGTGCGATGGTGGAAATTTGGGGTTCTGGTGTTACACAATCAAGGAATGCCCCTTTAAGTGGAGGACAATATAAACTGGCATGGCCTGTAGATTGGTTCTCATGATGGGAAATTCTGGGCAGGGAAACTGAATGGTTCATCTCTCACAATCTTAACAATGGATGATATTGTCTTATAGACGTTACAAGGGAAACAGAAGGCTGTCAAGGAGAAATGAGGTAAATCTGGATTTTCATGCTTAAAATAGTGACCTCACACGTAACATGACACACAGATTAAAAACTATTTCCATAGCTCTTCTCAACACCTTCTCTTTGTTTCTCTTAGAGCAGGAAAATAGGAAGTGGGCCAGAAGACAGATACAGTGACTCAGCACTTCTTGATTCACCAGAGGTAGAAAATATCCACCATTTTGTGTCTAAGTTATGTTAAATCATCAACTCTAAATCTTCATTGCCTTAATAACATAGGCTACACACTGGCATTTAGGATGAAAATAATCTTTTGGTCATGCGAATTATCAAAATTTTCCAACCTCCGCTGACTTGCTAGCCTTGTAAAACCCTCCCGATTTTGCAAGCTCTGCCTCTACTTGCTCCGCTTTGCATATCAGTCTCTGTTCGGAAAATCGTGGGTCTTGTTCTGTGTTTCAAAATCACAGTCAGACATTTGTTGTTCTGATTAATTTGATCAACGTCTTTAAATTGGAGAGTTTCCAGACTGATGTACAGAACGGAACAAATTGTGAAGCTTGCAAAATCAGGATGGCCTTACCAGGCTACTGACTTGCATTGTTTCTTAAAAACATACCCACGTTTCTGCTGGTAGTATGTATTCCCTCGGAATGAAAAATTTAACTGTTTCATTGTTTAAATTAAGATATTTTTCCATTCTTAACCTGGAATGGAAATATATCGTAAATTTGAACACTAAGGCAATTGAAGGTATAGAGTCTAAGGGGTTAAAAAAGTTCAATTACACAACGTGACAGTCAGACGTGCGGAGGGTGAAGTCGACGGGCGATGAGGCAGTGGAGGTGGTACCTCCACAAGCTACCCAACGGAGGAGTAGGAGAGAAGGGAGGGAGGACAGTTCGGTGTTTTGCGCCCAGCCGGTCAGGATCAGGAACAGAGGCCTTCCCAGCAATGGAGCAGGTAGGTGTACATACAACAAACATTTTTACAAGATGGTGTGAAAATCATATCTTATTGCACCTATAATCCCATATAAGACCAAAAAACTGTCTACATGTTAATTAGGGGTAGTCTTTAAACCTGCATGTACAAATCCACTTTTGCTAGTTTAACGGCGGAAAAAACGTTTGGAGCGCCAGGCGCATAGTTGAAAACGTACTTGAAAAAGCGTATTCTCTTGATAATTCAAGGCTGCGTTTAGACCAGGTTTTTATTGGTCAATTGCGCAATCGCTTTCCGCTGCCTCAAGATAGCAATGCGGACAGGAAAATGACAACTGCGTCGGTCTGAAACTAGCAAAGACACAAAATGTAAGATAGGGCCCTTTATCTTACACACTAGCACTCTACGTTAAATATATTTACTCTTTACTTTATTTTGTGTGAATAAGTATATGAATATTGTGTGTGAAGTATTGTGTGAATAAGTAGCAGCTTGTTAATATCTGTTTATTACAGCCAGTGTGTTTAAGAGGGCACCACGGAAGAGGAGAGAAGAGGTTCAAGGGGCTGAGGTGGTGCAGGAGGATGAAAATACAGCAACTGAACTTCCTATTGATCAGGTACATTTCAACACTAACCTCAAGGAGCAGGAGGCTGAATTCAAAGCCCTTGTTCACCCACACCAGTTTTTTTGTATTAATTTGACAGCTAACTGCACATAGGCCTACTCAAAAGAACCAGTCATAAAGAAGATTTCAGTTGTCCCGCCCTAACAGGTGGAACACAACTGACAAGACAGTCAGGGAGATGTCAGTCGACCAGGGCCTGTACATGCCCACACAGTCCTGAGGTTGATTCAACCATGTTAGCTCAAAACACAAGTACTTTAACCATAACAATCAGGCTTTAGGCACACGTCAATCTAAATATCGACCACCTTTTCTCTTAAAGAGAGTAGCAGACATCGTGGAGGAGGAGGAGGAGGAACACAGCGAACAAAATGAATTTCAGCACAGAACAGAGCAGGTGAGCATGATCCCACCTATCCTAATATGTGAATTTACATTGTTTCTGTTGTCAATATCAGCACTTAGGATGCAGTGCCATTAGTACTATCGAAGGTACTATAATGATTGTCACAAACTGTGTATGGCAAACACCTGTTTTGGACTCTTGCCAAATTGAACCCAATTCAGTTAAGAAGTAGGGGTAATTAATATGTAAATATAGATAAATGAAGAGGCACGGAGACCAGATGGCTCACATGTAAACAGTAGACCCACACGGGCCAGAAAAGGGATTCTACCAGATATAACTGAGCCTAATGCTGCCTGAGACTATCTACAATCATTTAACATATATGTAATATACATCAATTATCATGTCTTTCTTGTAAATATCTAGATGGATATTATAAAGCCATACAAATATGAGAAAGAGCACCCACTCACACTGCGTTGTAGAAAATCATTCATCATTGCTTTGTCTGCATTTAAGTGTCTTTCCAAATAAAGAGAAATGAGAAATGTCCATTTAAAAAGGTACAATCACCTAAACAAGTTTCGGAAGAGTCTGAATCTGTGACCATAGAGAGGGCAGAAAATCATACCGCAACAAAGCAGGATTGTGTACCTGCTGCTGAAAATGTGGTACGGACACACACACACACACACACACACCACATTATTATTCTGGACCACACATAAGAGCTCACGTTGACTACACCGTGTGCACACTTAATCAGCAGCAGTAATGAATTCTGTCCCTACACTCAGGAACCTGAAGTAAAGCTAGCCTCTTCAAACTCGAGAGCTTTCTCCCCCATGCCTCACCGCTATACAGACAGCGGAGGGGAACAAGACAATCACGAGGAGTTTAATGGAGACGCGTCAAGTCTAAAAACCTCTAATTCTATAAAGGTATATCGCAACTTCGATCCTTATCAATATTGTAAAGCCTAGAGTGTTCTTCAATAAATGCTTTTGGTTTACACCATTAACAGACTCCACGAGATTCCCCACACAATACGATGGAGCAGTCCAGTAGTCAGAGACAACCTCTGGCGGACAAGGATGGAGGCTTCATCAAGCTCACGTCAACATAATAACCTTTGCAATGAACACCTGTTGTAAACCCAGCCATGGTTGTCTTTATATGTCTTATATGTCTTTATATGAACATGTCTACAAATATGAGGCTAAATGAAAATTTTGCCTCATATTTTAAAGCAATACTGAACTTTTGATAAACCTTGACTCTAGTTTCCTTACCTCACCCTATATGTCCACAAACTTGTTCAGCATGAAATAATGACTTGATGTGTTTAAATAGAAATGTATCTTATATTAAACACTATAACAATTGTGTGTAGCAAATTCATTTGACAATACACGCTACCAGTAAGGACATTGATCAGCTTTGTAGACACAATAGAGATTGTTTTTTTCAGGTTTATTGCGTACCGAAAATGAGGCATTATGTCATGCTGAACAATCAGTGTGAGGTTTTACATTGGGGCAAGGAAGCTATGTAGTTTAAGGTTTAACAAATGTTCAATATCACTTTAAATGAAAGAGAACTTATTTAGAATTGCTAGATATTTTTATTATAATAAATATGTGAACATGTTCTGATCAAAACGATCTATTTAGAAGTGAAAACTGTGATGTATTGTGAAAGATGTTTGACTGCAACTTATTTCAAAAAAATCTGTATATAAGAATAAAATTTTATGAGACCTAAACCTAAACATTTTTGTTAAGCATTAACTAGTTAGGGAAAACGATACAGGAGAAATGTCTTCCCAAAGACAACGATTTATTGATGCAATATCAAAGAATGAAATATCTTACACCAATAACATTGCCATCTGTATATTGTGTCTCTAAAATATGTTTTAAATCAAACTACATCTACAAAACATATTTTGAGACAGACAACACTAGTAAATGTACTACATACCACAGCTGAAATAAACCAGCCAAATGCCCAAAGTTAAAGTGTAGTGACATTTAATTAGTCCATTGGCCACTAGCTGCTAGCAAAAGCTGCCATCATATTGGAAGGGTTCTAGCTTTCTGTGGCACATAGCAGCCATAGTATAAGGGTACAAATTTTATCAACAATTATCAGGATGTTTTGTTTAGTGTTACATTTTTTTGTGTATTTTTGCTGCTATAATCGCTAAGTAATATAACGGTTGCAGCAGACACATTGCTATGTGCTGCCTGGCTCGGGCAAATGAAGCATCGACCTCTTTACATCTATGGCCTGAACCGGGATGTCACACAGGGGACAGGGAAGACAGAGCGCTTGCACTCTTGACCTACTGTGGGTTTGTGCGTTAACAGACACTGCGCTCTCTACACAGCGTCCAGCCTTCCATCCTTACCCCCAGCATATGGTGGTAACAGGTGTCTAAACTCCTGTTCTAGTCGTCTTAAAACTCACACACGCGTGTTCTGAGTTAATGTGGCGGATCAGACATCTTCTCAGTATTGTGACCCCGCATAATAGACATCTCCCCTGACCTTGACTCTCCTATGTCAGCTTTGTTGCACCTGTACGGGCGGGATAACTTACTATTAAATGTATAACTTGGTTCATAGCCCCTCCCAACTTCGACTGAAAAAGAGATATCATCCGCCAGATTAACACACCTGTGTGGGTTCATGGTTCTTGAGGCTTCAAAATGTATGTTAACGTTACAGCGCTTCCTGGGTCACGTTTAGGTGAGCGGTGTTGTGTCCCTCACTGACAGCGCTAACGACACACAGGGTAATGCCAACCATGACGAGGAACATTCCTCCAACAGCTCCTGCAGAAAGGAACAAGGCAAGACGAGGAATGAACGAATGCTGAATATTATATAGTCAGGCAAATAATTTAATCTTTCCCTTACCTAACACTTCTAAAATAAGTCACCCTTGTTTGGTTTATGCTTATAACGTCCTCAGATCCCTCCCTTATCCCTAGGGTTGAATTGTCTTCCCACTGTCAATGTGACCTCAATGGTATTTTAAAGCAAGCTAATGTGACGACATTGTAAAAATGAGTGCCACTTACGTTTGCCTCCAAACTCTTCACCTAGCAGCTTGCCAGTGAGCAGGGTGAAAAGGAAGGTAAGGGAGTTGGTCACAGGAACAGCTAAGGATAAATCTGGGAGAATATAGAAAGGAGGAGAGGATTTTTAGAAAAACGTTTAAAAATGTTGATTAAAGTTGGCTCTTGTTAACATTAAGAGGTGTACCATTGAGGAACTCCTACTGTACACAATGCCAGGTGTGTACCTGTAGCTCACCTGTGGTGGCAAGAGTTAAGTAGTAGACCAGAGATCCACTCTGGTTCAGCAGGAATGGGACCAGGTACTGGGTAGGAAAAATAATACAGTAAAGTGCATTATTGACAAGGATATAAGGCCTATAGGCCCATATGTTATAAACATAACCGCTGCCAAACAAAGAGTTATAACGTCATAACGTCAACATTTACCTGGAGATTGAAAAAGAGAAACTTGACTTCAGCTAGCAGCTGTAAAGCCTTATTTGTGCTTTTTACATTCTCTATACCCTCCGCGCCTCTTTTGAGAAAAGGATTGGTGCATCCCCACAATACAGCTACCAGCAAGAGGCACAACACCTCCGCTGAAACAGATGAGCAGATACTGTCGTGTCTATAAAACTAACTCGGATTGGGCATTTAACAAACAACCCGTAAAATAATCCGTTTCTTGCCATAACTGCAAACATTCTAAGATTAACAAAACATTTGATTAAGAATAGCATCGGCATGAAGGGTTATAACGTTTCATAATTTACAGTAACAGTAAAATTCACGCTTCTTCACAAATAAATGCGAAATAATAGGTCTGTAGCCGACCGATCTCTTTGTACGACTATGTACAATCAAATTATAGGAATATATTATCATGTTAGCAATTAACCAGACTATAATAATTTGCACTCACCTACGGAAACCATTGTATCGTAATGTAAACACGGAAGTGTTGCATTCAAGACCCACTAGGCTACTCGGTTCTTAAACCATGATTGTGCATTATAATTATCGCACGGACATCAGTGAAATACAGCCATAGGCTATATTAGATTAAAACGGGTAGAAAGAAAATGTCAGTTGCGTATTGAAGATATTAACAGTGGTTATAATTTCAGATCACTATACTGCATCATTTTAGGCCTACTGCAATCTTGAATGCAGCCTTCGGTTTTAAGAGTTAGATGAGTCAAGAATACCAGGTGGGGGCGCCAAATCTTTCCTCTACAATTATTAACACTGTATTACTCTTTTCAAATAAACGTCCCTAACTATATTCTCACAATTTATTTCTTACAATTTATTGTTACTATGTAGATTTACACTGGCAATGGACACATAAAGCCTCATCTAAAAATATAGCATTTTATTTGTATTTCATGTCAGAAGAAGAGACATTTAAAAAAAAATATAGAGTAGTTAGGAAAATAAAGTGCAAAATCTTTTGGTGTCATACTAAAAAAAATTGGTTTCAGCAAATTGGTTTGGAATACAAGACTCGCAGTGATGAGCTCAGTGATGAGCTGTAATCTAACCTCCCACAATAGTTCAAAACTACAGACGGTGACAAATGAAAGGAAAAACCTGATTAAATGGAACATAAATAAATATGCTTCCATACATGCATACTGCATGAACATCCAATCATGCTCTGTTGGATGAGGAAAAGAGGGGGCCACTGAATGGTTTGATGAGTATGAGAATATTGTAAATCATATGCTATGGCCTTCGCAGTTACCAGATCTCAACGCAATTGAACACCTGTGGACGCGTTAAGACAGCGCTCTCCACCATTATCATCAAAACACCAAATGAGGGAATATCTTTTGGAAGAATGGTGTTCCATCCCTCCAGCAGAGTTTCAAAGACTCAGAATATGTGTCAAGGTGCAATGAAGCTGTTCTGGCTGTTCACTTTACTGAAACACATTATGGTTTTTTCCTTTGGTTTGTCACCCATCTGTATATCCACTTCTTTATACAAAAATATCCCTGTAATCTCTTTAATTTGAATCTTAAACAAAAGAAATTTATATCGGCCTCCTAAATTCGTAAAACTAAAACACATCTTAGCAACAAAATAGTGTGATTTCATTCTAAAAGTTGGTAAAAAAAAAAAAAACCTGTAGCCTACCTATATATATGGTATACTATAATCCATATATATATTTTCCTAGATGGCACGAATGGCCACCAAGATTGAAGTTGGATACATTTTCAGTTGTTACTATATTTTGCTTGCTAATCCCACCAACAAGGCACCTTCCCAACACAGAAATCTACACACTTATGTTTACAGTACTACGGCCTCTTGTACTCTGAATACTGACTGTAGCAAAACAAATAATAATAATAAAGCAAATGTCGGTGCTGACCAAAGCAACTTCTTCATTTCATACCATGTCGTGCATGTCCATCCATTAAGGTACCAGGTTGTTCATAATGTTTATTTTAGATTTTTCCATAGCATTTCATTATCCGTACGCTCACCCTATTTGGCTCAGTTAGTGGAAAACATCTTGGGGCTGGTTTCCCCATGATTCAGTCACCCCGAATGAATATAATAACACAGGCTGTATGAAGCTCAGACATACAGTACAGTGAGTGGATTTCAAGTGAAGTTCCTGTATTCCTCCCTGGACGCGTGGTTTATGCATTTCCTAATGTAGGAACGCGGTGTATGGTGACCACAGTCGAGCCACTGGCTGTACTGTTCTGCTCTGGGTTGATCCATTGTGCGCCGTTCAG
The DNA here is from genome assembly GCA_025447815.1 of Percopsis transmontana. Taxonomy (NCBI): domain Eukaryota; kingdom Metazoa; phylum Chordata; class Actinopteri; order Percopsiformes; family Percopsidae; genus Percopsis; species Percopsis transmontana. The sequence continues at coordinate 14,747 of JAOEHI010006705.1, read as the reverse complement.
TTCCGCTCTGGGGAGGCGAAAGCCACCCTCCGAGGCGACGGCTGAACTGGGGGCGCTGCCCGACACCGAGTTGACCCCTACGGGGCTCATGGGTATGCTGCTCTGGGCCGTGGATGATGACATTTTCTTTTGGGGTGATTTGGAGGCCCCACTGGCGCCAAGCACTCTCGATACATGGGTGTGCCTGGTGGGAATTAGAAAACGTTTAGCATCAAGTCAACTAATCTAAAAAACAAAAACAAGGCAAAAAACTTTATATATTGCATCACCAAACGCTGATATTAAATAATAATGTCATATGGCAGCGTAGACAGCTTAGTCTGGCCAGGTCTTGTGACCCAGAAGTCATTATTATTCATCGTGTGGGAATAGATCTACGAGGAATGTAACCTGACCTGTTATATGTCTTCAGGATGATCAGAAGAATGGTGAGAATTATGATGATGCCTATTACAATGACAGCAATCATAGCACCAGAACCTGGGCGCAGAGAGAGAGAGAGAGAGAGAGAGAGAGAGAGAGAGAGAGAGAGAGAGAGAGAGAGAGAGAGAGAGAGAGAGAGATTTGCATTTTACACCTTTCCACTGGCTCATCACAATTTGTGTGGCGTGGCCATACAGAATTTAGAAAAACTTTCCTTTAATCAAATTTGTAAAATGTTGGACAGGCGCAGGATAGGTAATATTCCATTGCAGCCAGTTGTTGGAATGTGTGATGCACAATGTTATTTAGAAGATGAGGATTAGCCTAGCAACATAGAAAGGTGCTTTGATTTAATTTATAGCAGCACTCCTCATTTGATGGCACTATAAGAACAAAAATTTGTCATTGACAGATCCATTCATGTTTTCCCAATATACATCAAGTCGAAACACGCACATACACATACATACACACACACAAACACACACACACACACATCACAAAGGTTACTCTATCCTTACTCTGGAGAAGTATTTGTTCTTTGGACTTAGTTGTGGTGGTTGTGTTAGTGATGAACTTAGTCACAGGTGAGACAGTTGAAGATGGCTGAGACATTTTCAGCAATAACCTGCATAGGCAGAGCAAAAACACAAATAAACCACATTCAGTAGGATAAATCCTCCACAAACAATTAACACAAAATGCATGATGTATGAAGAAGTATATAATACAAGAGGATAAATGTCACATGTCAACCAAACAATTGGGTTAATTGAACACTTCTGTCTTGCTAAAATGGCATTTGAGGAAGCTGTAAAAACAAAGAACATTTATACAGTGTCAGGGTGACATATGGAAGTAATGGCTGTGATAAAATATGTGATAAAAATATGTGATAAAAACACAGAAATATTGTTCTTTTCACTACCCATTTCAAACTTCACCAACAGATCTTTACAGACTAATGAAGTACACAAACAGTATAGTAAGTATATTTACTCTATTAAATCATTTTCATACTACAATACAGATTTATGGCTGAAGAGATTACCTCTGTGTACAGAGTGTCTAAATAACAAGTGTTCAAACAACTACAGGGACTCGCGAAACAGAATAAAAAAAGTGAAGATCTTTGTTTTGCCCCTTGTGAACGGTCTCATATAGTAGGCCTGGGATCATAATACACATTAATGTTATGTACAAGTAGAAAATGCTGCTGGAGAAATTCATTAAGCCAATTATGTAATGATATAATGAATAATCTTAGAATTTTGTGATTTTGTGCCAATAGACAGCATATTGTTAAGGCCTACCTCTGACAGATTTATGAATTCAAAAACATTAAATAAATACATTAGTTAGAATATTTCAGTCTGTCTACCAAGTTTAGGCTACGGTACTTGACTTCTCTTTTCATTTGACTCAGTTAGTTTGGCCTTCTATATTTATTTATTTTTACATTCCAGATGCATTGTCAGGCTATAAATATATATTCATCACCGTGAGGCCTACATTTTTTACATTTTTTCATCTGGGTATTTTGTCAGACACTTAGTGACATATAGTGAGTAGAATCACAGAGCAGGTAGGTTTACATGTTTGCTTACCTGCTTACAGGTAGGCCGGGCACATAGAGGATCAAACCCAGGACTGGGAGTCGAACACCCTAACCGCTAGCCTATCCTTCCTGTCCAGAAAATTACCCTTGCTAAAACGTAGCTTAGGAGATTTGGGATAAAATACTTTCTATGTGCTTACAAAAAAACAAACAAATAACCGCCCACAATTGTCTTTTGAAACTTGGTTTCAAACTGATATTAGGTTCATTGTCGGAATGCCTTTGGATTAAGTAAAAGTGCTCTCCATTTTCCACAGATTCAACACACCTTTAGAAGGTGGAACCACATCATCATTAAAACATAGATATGGGGTTGAGAAATGATTAAGAAAATAATGAGTAATTTAACCATGACTCCGATAATTACTCATTAACAGACAAAGCTGATATGCTACATATTTAATCATTAGAGCAAAGTAGGCCAATACCTAGAGCCTTGCGCATTCTTCCAATTTATTTTTCTACTGTATGTTAGCTAATTTGGCACCAAACAATACAGATAAATACAGATGGGTAATTTCCAAGTGACAGGTCCATCTAGCCTTTTGCCTTTCTAGATTCGGAAGATTTTGCTAAAAATAATAAAATGGAAGAACATGAAAAAAAAACGCATGAAAAGACGTTTTGGAAACAATCACTACAGTTGATCATGAATTGTTTCCATAAGTAATTAAAATAAATACTTGTTATACTTTGTTATATGATAATGCCAATTAAATTTATATCAATAATTTCGTCTGAGACAGTATGTCAACTTGTTTTGGAACTTCACCCCTGGGGTAACACTCTGCAGAGCAATCACAGCAGATTGTACTGCTTGAAAAGAGAACAAAATTTGCATCTACTAAAGCTGAAAAACACGGAAGAGGATCCTTTGTACACTGGAACTCACTCTCTCTCACACACACACGCGCGCGCACACACACACACACACACACTCTTCCTTCTCTTTCTCATTGATAGCTCTTTTTATATGTGTCAGTAACCACCCCTGTTATACAAGTGCTGTTCTAATTGAATAAACAATTGCATTGTTGATTCCCTATTCAGTGCCACCTTCTCAATGGATATAACATAACAGAAACTGTCTTAGAATCAGTAGCCTACTTCTATGTACTCATTAAGGTTCACTTAATGTAGTTATGGAGGTACGCCTCACTCGGTGTTACATATGGCTCATATTGTAACACACTGCATTGTAGTGGGGGCAGGATAATCTAGTGGTCTAGGCATTGGACTCCCAGCCGGAAGGTTGTGGGTTCAATCCCCGGAGGTGGCCTACCTGTAAGCATCCTTGAGCAAGATGCCTAACCCCTATCTGCACTATGTAATAGCACAATGTAATTGTAAGTCGCTTTGGATAAAAGCATCTGCTAAGTGATCAAATTGTAGTGGGGTCCATGTACAATACATGTCTCCTACCTAAAACCTTCATCGAGTACAATACACTAAATATTGTACACCATCTGACCAAAGCCAATGAGTTTTATGTCCATAGCATGACAGAATGGAAAACAGTGATGTATTTCTTAAAGGATTTTGTCCTATCCTAATGAAGATGTCATTAAATGGCAATAACTGAGTAACAAGACAATATTTTGCTGTTCACCCCGCAAATTGAGGCACTATGAGATAGCGCTGATGTTGTATTGTGTGGTCCAGCTGCTGTTCAGCGATAGTATTCCTGCTCGAGGACAAATATTGCCTAACCTATTCTTCTAATGTTGACTGACTATTAAGCCATAGAGATTAGCAATGTCACATATATCATGTTTGCTATTTGCAGAGGTGGCGGCTTTTGATAAGTGGTCAATCGTATGTGCTATAGGGTCCGAACCGCACGCGATAGGGATTGTTCTATCGATTGTGTCAAAACCAAAGTCACCAAAATTTCTAACGGTCTTAATAATGTTAACTTTTCACCTGAAGTACCATATATGTACCACCAGTATGTGGGGTAAGCACAATAGTTCTAATGTAACACTGTAACCCTTTCCATTATTATTCATAGTGTGGACTGCAGTCTTTCTATTGATGTAGTACGGATTATACAGTATGTTATTCCACAAACTATAGCTATTCTCTTACACTGCAGATCCAATATCCTCTTTCCCTCCCTCAACAAACACGTGATTTATTGGTCAGTACGAAAAAAGGAACACTTATGTTTCTCGTTTTTTTTATGAGAAAAAAACTGGAAAGATCTCCTTTTTTCACATGCACAGCTGGGCATGTGAGTGTGAGCACACACACACAAGAACACACAAAGTGAGTGGCAACCTTGTCTCCCTGAATACATTTATAAAGGCTGACCTTCATCAAATGACAGTCAGAGTCAATATTTAAGCCAATCAGATCCAGCCCCCTGGGCTTATAACACACAGCTGTAAATATTAGTTCCGCTCTGTTATGTGAGCACAAGTCACAGAGAAACTTTATTGGTTACATTTCAAATACATTTTTAAGCTTTTCATCAAGCACTGATTGCCATCTAAGGTGTAACCCTGTGACCAGGTTTAAATTACGAGTTTTTTGAGTTTTTAGACAAAATGACAAATTCCGACCATGGTCTTAGATTGGTTGAAACCATTTTGATATTCCATATTGCGCCTCCACGTTTTGCTGTGCTTTACATATCCGTCTGGGAACACTCAATTGAAAACTATTTGTCAGCTAGAAAACCACTGACCAATCAACGTCCAGGTGGGTAGTTTTGTGCCACCAGCAATCAGGTGCCTGTCATCAGGAAATCCTCTCTACGTGGCTCTTGTCCCAATGTCAGAACCTATCGGCAATCGGTCTGACGACGATTTACCTCTGGGGACAAGGGCCAATATTTTCGGGGTTCCGGTGTAGCTAGGGTTGGGTTCACATTTGAACCGATACCAGTACCGGACCTGGAATTCGGAACCGGTACCTAATGATACCTTTTTTGGGTACTTTACTCTCTGTAATAACAAAAATGAAATTTTTGTCCAAGTCCAAACTTGCATTTCGCAACACAAATATTGCAGCGAGCATTGTCTGTGGCATTACAATATTTCCACAACTCTGTAAACTTTTATTTTGAATGCCGTGCTTGTAAATTGAGGTTTGTGCTTGTGCTTGCAAGTTAGGATTCGCAATTTAATTCCACAAGCTTGTATCATGCGTCGCAAATATGTAATTGTGCACATTTGTATCATGATGTGTGATAAAATACAAATGTTCACAAATGTTAGAGTAAACGTTTTGTGAAATAGACTTACACTGTAAAGCATTCACTACACATAAGTCAAACAATCAATGTGTCCAATGGATCCTTTTCACATAGCCTAAGATTAACTATAGGTATACGAGTACCTCAACATTGACAGTGCATTGGTAGTCTATACTGGTGCACTGGTATAAGTAGATGGAAGGAACCCATAATTACCGTTATGAGCTACACATATTTTCCCTCTGTGAAAGTCAAATCTCAGATTTTCACTTGTTGTGGTTTGTTAATATAGCCTACAGTAGTAGTTGACATTTATGAGCAATGTACCTTCAGTAAATACAGACATACTTGTCACTGCTGTTATTAGAACTGCTTAGACCAGTTCCAGTGATAGCCAATGATTATACTGTATTTAGAATCATGGCATAATGGAAGGATTGATATTTCAGTATTCTTATTTGATGCATATTCCAATACGTTTTACATTTGTTATATTATTATTTTAGGCCTATTATATATTATGGTATTATGTTTTATTATAAAATATGTTAATTTAGGATTCTATATTGTTATTTGATTGTATTTATGGATGTGTTTAACCCTCAGAAGTCTAATCCATTTTTAGCCATTTTAGGTTCGCCTGGTCTCCTTGTGTAATAATGCTTGTATAACTTCAACCCTGTAATGCACAATAAAGTTATATACATGTTTCTTTAGTGTACTACAGACTACAGCTCCATTTTCAAGTTTTTCCCATGCTAGGATGGGTAAAACATGTAGGCCTACACCTGACACTTGCATTTTCATTTCTCTTTTAGCATTCTGCGTTTGAGAATAAACGTGCTGGCAACACAGTGACCGTGTCCTGATTTCTTTATACCACACAGTCATGACAGACCGGGTACACTCCCTCTTTTCCCCCCTATGTTCCATTAGTAGGCCTAACTGATGAAATGATAAGGAGCTGAACAGAAACACGTTGACAACACAGCTAAAAAAATGTCAGAAAGTTGGAACTCATAAATCTCTCGAATAAACTCGTCACCATAACATCTGTGGTGGATTTCTAAACCTCTCTGAAAGAGCGCTTTTTGGAATGTGAGCTATTAGGCTGCCCCTTTCACCTGTGATTCACCTGCCGTCTCGCCGTGTTTGGCAGAGCCCCTAAATATCGCCGCTTTACAGACACACACACAAATACGCGTATCCACTGTCTAACTGTGTCCCAATTACTCTTTGAAAAAAAAATCACACACAAGCTCTAAAGAGTGTAGTAAAATAAACACAGTAGCCTACATCTACTACGGAACGGAATTTAAAAAAAAAGAGCGTTTGGCATAATTATCTCACTTCAGACTTACCTACTGTCGAGCGTCTGTCTCGGGACTCAGACCCAGCCTGAACAACACCTGGCCCCCTCTCTCTCACCCGACCGAGGGGGGCATAGTCCACCCTACCGGGGGCTGACGGTTACACCGGGAATAGGAGACTTCCCTAGAAGTTGCGGAGATGGGAAAAAGAGGTCGTGAATACGACAAACGCAGTATGTGTCTATTTGGCTTATGTGGGAATCGGAGCGTAGCCTACTGTATACGAGAGGGGAGGAGGCGGAGGAAGAGAATGCCCCCCCCCTCCCCTCGCATACTCACGATAGTCGCTCTCTTACTGAACGTAATATCTCCCGCCAGCTGGTTTTTCAGGTCCTGCTGCCTTCGCCCTCTAGGCGTGCCACCGTCTCCCTGATCAAAAAGCAATTCTCCTCTTCATAACTCTCAGCTCTGCTCTCAAAATGACTGCCCGATCTTGGTCAGACCGTCTCACATCCCCAGGATGTATGCGGGGAACTAGATAGGGTGTGGCCGTGTGTGAACCTGTTACTGTAATTGAACCTGTGTGAGTGAATGCGTGCCTGTGTCACACAAACACACCTCTATGGAGTTATTCAAATATGAAATTCAATGAACAGGCATATTTATGTTTATTGTTTGTATGTGTAGGACACGTTGGCATGTGTAGGCCTGTGTGTGTGTGTTGGGGGGGATTGTTATCACATTTTCAGTCATCTTGTGTGTCTTGTTGGACATATGTACATAACTTCACATGTCCAAAGGGCAGCGGGTGGGTTCTCAGTATGCATGTGTATTTACCTGGTCTTACAATACTCTTTACACTGGAGTTATATAACAACAGATAGTCAGATACTTTAAGTTACTATGTGAAGTAAAAATGTTTTTTTAGAGTAAGAATCTATGAGTGCCTATCAACTGTTTACCACCCCCCCCCCCACACACACACACACATACACACACACGCACACAAACATACACACACACATCTCACAAGCTCCAATACCACACCTGTTATAATAGTCTTTCTCCAACTGGTGCCAACAAGAGCGTCATGTTACCTCCAAGAGCTAGGTGGTGCCCCTATCTAAAAGGGAGAGTCACTGTGTCGCCTTTGTGAGCAAGTGTAACTAAACTTCATTTAGGTGGACACACTGTTCTTCATCTCCCAGTGGGCTGGAAGCCTTGTTGTTTGCTTGGCAATCTCTGTACTGAGATACAGCTTCACTCATTCTCGGAAGATCTCTGTTTATTTTTCTCTGTCTTTTTTGTGTTTAATAGGAAGGAGCATTTGCCATCGCAAGAACTAATATTTAAACGGTCAACCAACATTAGTACTTAAAACTCGTTCGTTAATCAATATCCAACAGTTGTATTTAGTTGTATTTATTTATTTATTAAGTTTTTCGTTTAAATGTCAACATGACAAAAATATACTTTAGTTTTTCAATCTTCTAGTCAGACAGCTGTATGGTCGTCAACCTTTGAGAACCTAGAGAGATTAAACTGTTTACTTTATATATCTTAATCGTTTTATTGAATTAGAGACCAGATGTGAATTAGAATAGATATAGTTGAGTACATGAATGTGTATGCTATAGGTCAACATAAAGGATTAGTTTTACAGAAATGCCAAGAGAGACAGCGCAGTATTTGAAACATTTCAATGCTTTTAACAAAGTGTAATTTCAGAGTGTGCTTTTAAGGAATGTGGAGTTACTGGTAACCATTACCAATCATCAAGGTCATGTTAACCTGATCTGTTAGCCTTAGGTGCGCACACCTGGTCACTTTCACCCCTACTAAAAGGGGTCATTGTAAAAAGAAATTCCAGGTTCACCCACAGCATGAACAGAGAGCATTTTGTATCACACACATAGGCCTTGTGGGAGTAGAGAATATGCCTAGTCACTGTCCTGTCAAATCTTCGTAAAATAATAAAAGCCTCTGATTGTTTATTTGATTTAATTAAATAAGGTCGTTTACCCTGTCGGTCCAGCTGGATATACAAGCTTTTTATGGTCAGCTGTGAAAAGGTTTTATGGGCTGGAATTATAGTTAGAGTGTGGAATTTTTGGCCACAAGAGGGTAGGGTTGAGCAAAAACTGGCCCATATAAATACATACAAATACATAGGGATGTGCATGTTTTTGTGCATCAGATTCACAATTAAATAAAACTGTGGTGCTTTGCTAAAAGTAGTTAACTAAGGGGCATTATTGGGCAACTAAGGGATTATTATTATAGAAATATCCTGCACAAAATAAAAGTTTTTAAAATGCTGAAAACACATATGCTAATGATACTAGACATGCCTACATAAGCATACCTATTACTAGCCAGGCCCTAGAGCAAAATTGTATGAGTGGTGTTATTAAGGTTATTAAATCAGCCTGTAAAGATACTTAGTAATAATCAATTACTATTCAAAAATAGTGGAAGAGGGGAAAATATACAGTTATACACTACAATATCTACATAGACAGATTTTGTGACATTGATAACAAGGACAAGTTTCTTGTTTGGTGATTTACCATGGAGACACAGAAGCGCAGGCCATGTGTTTTGCTTCAAAAACACAATCAGCTGTAGCTGAAGCGTACACACCGTCCTCGACTGGAGAGAACAGGCGGAACAGACAGTCTGATCAATAACGTCAGGCCCCATGCACGTATACACAAACAAGACAGGCCATCGACTTATGAACAGAGACAGACAAACCTCCTCCCCTCTTTTTTTTTTAAAGAAACATTTCCTATTTCCTGCTTTTTGACAAATGAGGAAGGCCTGTTTAGCTGATTGTCATTTCCTACCAAACACAATGAAAGAAGCCTTTTAACACTGATTCAGTTCAGTGAAAAGTGATCTTTCCTGTGCTCATGGAAAGAAACTAGAAATAACATATTCATCAGAACTGCAAGTGAAATACTGTAACCGCGATATCCTATACATTTGGTTTATTTTAGATGATCTAAATAATAATAATAAATAAATAAATACTATATTTTATGTTGTATACTGGTGATTGAACATTTGAATGAATAATTGATTAGCCTAACCTTATTCCATTAAACTTAATTTAAGACTAAGTTGGCTGGATACGATTGAACGAACTGCAGCAAGGTCATGCATTATGTGAATATGAAAAAGTACTGAAACAGATGCCCAGAGGTTTAATTGGGATGGAACAACAGCACACCTCAAAGAGGCCATCACCACACAAATATAACAGTGGACAGACTTAGCAATGAGCTGCATGGTCGATAAAAGCTATTCAAACTTAATCATTTCTGCTGCATTCCACCTCATGTAAATCCCAGGCCAAACAAATCTGAAGAGTGTTGATTTCAATTCAACCTGTTGCGACTATAGGAAAAGGAGCCTCATGTAGAAACATGATGAGCAGTCTACTTATTTTTTGAAAGATAGATGCAAATAAATCTTAAAAGATTTGCAGCGGTGGAAAATGATGCATATACTATACTATTCCCTTAAAAGTATGAGAAAACGGTACCTACTCTGGTATAAGTCCTCCACTAAACATTCTACACAAGTAAATGTAGTCTACGAGTGGGACTATGAGTATGAGTGTGAAGCCGTTGCCAGCTCAGCTAGTGCCAGTGAAGCACACAAAAACTATAAGGCAAATTTCAATGGCACTGCAGTTTTCTAGCTAGCACCTGTTGGTTGCTGCAGTGCTAAAGGCTTTTCCATGTGGACAACTCAAGTCATTGGATGTCTACTGGGAAAGTTTATGCTGTTAACAAGTTGACGTTGGGATTGAAAAAAAAATCTATGAAAAGTAATCATATATTGACCAAATATACATTTATATAAATACCTACAGTCATATTTTTTTTTAATCTAAAAATATATGCTAATAAAAATGTATCCATATGAATGTTGTTATAATGAATTAACATTCTACATTATACAAAAGTAATACTTTATAACAAAATGTAATAATTTCATGAAAAGTTGTGGAATTTAGTTTCCAAGGAATCAAATTTCCACATCTGCAACATTTTCTGGAACTTTAGAAAACAAACCTAAAATAACCCACACTTAACATGGTTTTTAAGAATAACTCTTTATGTATTTCTCTAATGTGAAACAATTGACAATTATACTACACAAAGAGAAGCAGATATTGTAAGAGACAGAGACCATCTCCGAGAAATAAGTACAGAACATGAAAATACACATACTAGTATTATAGAACTGTAAATTATTGCTTGTTTTGCTACTTTGTTTTCTGAATTTCTACGGTACAAGACACAATATTCACATTTCAACAGAAACAGTACAACAGTGACAAACTGTATTATTGACCTTTTAGTAGACGTTCCCCAAAAAAGAAGAAAACATTCATACAGTCCATGTTCAACATGACACAATGAGTTGGTTTTGATCGAGCATCGTCAGAACGTATTGATTTATTCTTAATTTTTTTCCTAGTTTTGTTCTTAGTAACATAAAGAGAAGCTGTAACAAACCGCACACCTGGACTGGCCGCATCAACAAAACACTTGGCATACAGTATGTACATAAATATACATTTTCCTTTCAACCATAACCAGAAATAGTCCCAGTTTCAGACACCACGACCACAGTAAAAAACACATCAGATAAGAATTTTCACTCTTGCTGATTCTATTTCCTGTACATTTTCACAATTCGCCACAGTATTTTTACAGGTCACTGCTGTTAAAACTGCACTACGCGAAGTGATGTTTTGAATGGACCTTTTTTCCCCTATCTGAGAAGATCACATTGATGTGTTTTAAGGACAAACCAGTAACGTAACAAAGACATTGTTTTTCTGCAGTGTTGACTGACATTCCATTCTGCCCCATTTTCCTATCTGAGAAGATCACATTGATGTGTTTTAAGGACAAACCAGTAACGTAACAAAGACATTGTTTTTCTGCAGTGTTGACTGACATTCCATTCTGCCCCATTTTAAAATCACGCCCAGCCGTTTAACCCCCCCACCTCTAACACTCTTTAATAGTACCTCGTCAGCCAAAAAAGTGCCTAAAAGCCTCCAAGATAGCAGGAGGATATGGACATCACAACCCTCTGCAATATGCTGGTGAAAAGGCTACCCAGGTGTTAAGCTTGAGAAAAAAATTAGAAAAGAAAAGATGTTTCCTATCAGTTTGAGCAAAAAAAAGTAATAAAATACTGACATTAAAGTGCTTGCATGCAGACAGACTTGTCTTTTGCTTACTAATAATATTATAGCAAAATTAAGTCCATTTACTGATTTCATGCTGCCTCGTAAAAATATTGTTTTGTCTCACCATTGACCCAAAAGGCCTGTTGCTAATACTTGTTCATGTTACTAACTGTACCAAGCATTATTACAGTAAAAGATGAGTACATTATATACACTAATCTGAAATGGGATTGTTGGGGAAATGTAAAAAAGTTACAGAAAGTGGGGGTTAAGATTGGGTAACATAATTTTAATCTACAAATTCCTACTTGACGATGGTTGGGAGTGTATTTCTGATTACACATCCAAACCTTAAAGTATTATGTTTAAACTACAGTTGATAAAGAAATGTAAATTGGATGCAACACTGATCAAGTTAATAAATCAGTGTTTCTAAGTAATACAAATCTGTGTTATTTCATTTTCTTAGGTTTTCCTTGAATGCTGTGACCACAATGTGAGGTGAGCGTTTGCTTTGGTTAATTTCTCACGAGGGTACGTTATTTTCCCTTTTCTCAGCAAAAAGCTCTCAGGTAAACTGTTCAATCTGAATGGATCCTCCACTGCAGTACTCGGCTATTTACAGCAAGAAGCAGCGCATTATTCTAGTTCACAACAGGAAGCGGTAGAGAGCCTCATTGTTGCTTAGAAATATCAAGCGATACTCAATGCAAAACAAGCAGTAGTGGGTTTCATAAGAAAACCTGACACATTGAAACTGGGCTTATAAAAACAAGACAATTAAGATGTGAATGAATGCAAAAGATGTCGCCGAAAAAAAAAAACACCACAATCCAAACCGCTTCAACAAAGTGACGGGGGATGAACTGTCTCAGATGCTTCAAATCCCAAGAAGATTTATTAATGCACATTTCACGTTAAAAAGACTATCTGACAAAACCGATCCAGCTTCTTCTCTTCAGACGCATAAAAGCATCCTACCATTTCTGTCATCACGAACAACAGTATAAAACACCTCAGCTCATCAACTACGAACTAAGCATGCAAAAAACAGTTTGTGGTATCAAATACATATTGAGAATAAACATCTATTAGATTAGCAAAAAAACAACACCTCTCCAAATAGAAATTAAAAAAGACAAAAGCGAAAAAATTAAATACAAATCAAACAACCACCACAACTTTGCTGATTAAAAATGGCGCTCCGTGCTGTGTGACATTAAATAGTTTCCTTTTTCTTGATATATCTGGTTAGTATTTGTGTTCCTGTGAGTATTTTTTTCTAATACAGTATATACATGCAGACAAGAGCAGGGATATCACACAGTCAATCCTGATTCTGCGCAAGCGGAAGCAACAAACCGGCTGATATGAAAAATGAAAACCATGAAAGAGACATAACCTAAAAAATTTAATTAATTCAAAAGAAGGGCAAATATATGTCTTTGTTTTGAGGTACCGTTATGCCTCAACCGAAGAGTATTGCACATTCAACTACAGAGACGGACAAAAGAGGAAAAACTAACACGCTAAACTAACTGGCTAGCTACGTAGCTAGCTAACTACCTAGCGCATGAGAGCTGAGTGTATATGGTAGGTGACAGGTGCCTGTGTTGGGCGTATTTCTACCCTTCCGGCTGAAAACCAGGGAGGGGTGGTGGGGTGGGAGTCATGGACTGTCACCGTTCCCCACACCGTCCACAGAATGTGATGAGTGTGTGTGCGTGAAATCTCATCCATCCCCTTCAAGCCGCCTCATTCCATCACCACGCTGCCCACAAACACCGTTTCTAGCAATGTTTGTTGGTTTGTTTTGCTTGTAGTTGAACTGAAATGAGGGGCATCGACGCTCTCTGTGAGTGCAGAGACGAGAGAGAGAAGGGCGGGTGTGTTTGCGGGTAAAAGGGGCGGTCGGGGGGCCGCACTATAGGGGAGGGGCCTCTCTAATTGAAGACTTTCGGGGGCCCGTCCGGACGTCTGGTCTGGACAATCTTCTGCTTGGGCCGCGCCTCGTCCTCTTCCTCCGTCTCGCTCTCGCAGACGTGGACCACCACGCTGGGTGTGGACTCCGTACCCGCGTGGAGCTCATACTTCTCACCTGGACAGGGAGGGGGGGTGGGGAAGGGTGGGGGCGAGCAATGAGGTAAAATAATGTATTGTGGAAACCTCACACAAAAAAATACTCAAGATTTTTTATTTTTTTCCTCAAGAATACACTACTTTACACACGTCCTTTCCTTTTTACATGCTGGCTAAATATATAATTACAATAAAGGCTGTTTTCTACAGCCTCATAAACAACGTCATGAACAATCATAAACAACATCAGTCTAGTTGTATCAAGCCAGAGCAAACCACTGCTTTAGCTCGGGGGTAAAATGGTAAAAGGGTTTCAAACACTCAACCCTTTCTCTCAAAGTACCACTTATCTAAATGCCACTCACCCTCAGATTGTAAACATACACATGCTAGATTGTATCACAGTTGCCATGGAAATAAGACGGGCTGGCAGGATAAAATGGGTCTATAGAGGGTTCTCTCCCTGGTGCCAAACAGAGAGACAGTCGAAGAAAGCGAAAATAAGAGGCCTCTTTTGTCCCTAAGTCCTGTAGTACCCATAGGCAGTTGGCAGGTGGAGCTAGTGGGCTGCCATGCTGCAAAGGCGTAATCTCATTTAGAGACACATGATGTAAGCGACCATAAGGCAGAGAACAGTTTGTTTCCCGATGGTCTCTGTAGCAACTGTGTAAGCAGGTGAATGTGGCAAAGATGTTGGATAATGGTGTGTGTCTCTGTCAGTTGTTGTTTTAATTTTCTATTATTAGTAATCCTAAAAATCAGAATAACACTGAAACATGTCAAATAGCACTAAATTCGTATGAGTGTTTTTCTAAAGAGCTAGCACTTTCACACACACACACACACACACACACACACACACACACACACACACACACACACACACACACACACACACAC
>JAOEHI010006687.1:4315-18618 GCA_025447815.1 Percopsis transmontana | reverse complement strand
GTTATCATCTGCACCCCCCCCCCCCCCTCACACACACACACACACACTGGTCCATAGCTTGTGATTGGCATTACATAAAGCATACAAATATAAACAACCATAAGGACCATTGAAAGATGTTCAAATGCAAAAACAATAAAATGAATGAATAAAACATCTTTTAAAATCTTGCCCCCTACTGTGAGAACCATGGCCTTACAGGATGTGTGTATGTGTAGTGTCAGAGATCATTTATTTCCATGTATAGAATGCATGTATAGTTTCACATGCATTACAACATGCATAACAACAGTAATGTTCTTTCTAGCCATCATTTTACTAGGAGAACTTTGGTAGTCCTTATTACCAAAATCAGTTGGGACCAAGACCCCTCTGGTTTGCCTTTTAAAAGGCTTTTGAGCAGCAGAAGTACCTTGTTTATGGGTTGAGACTCAGAACTGGGGGACCTGTTTGTGGCAGCTTCACTGTTAATAACCCCCCCCCCCGACTGTTTTCCTCTATCAGTTAGCCTATTAGCCCACATCAGGTCACGCACTATCCTACTTATGTTACACACACACATGTACGCACACGCGTAAGCACAAGCCGACGGCCAGACATAAATCAAAATATAAAACCAAGACACAGTTATAGGCCATGTGTGTATGAATGACACTGTTATGGCTGTGGGGTGTGTGTGTGTGCGCGTGTGTGCACAGATCTGTGTCCCCTTTCTTAGTTTTTATGTCTTTGTTTCCCGGCCTTCTGATCAAAGCCAGCCAGCAGTTGAAGCCTGGTGGTATGCAGGGTGGTCTAAGGATTTACACAAGTGTTTGTGTGTGTGAATGGAATGGGTCACCTACTGCACTTCCACAGGCTTATAGATGCTGGTTGGTGGTGTTGGCTGATTTTTCCCAATGTAGTCACTCATACTTGGGGAAGACACTACTAAATAGCGCATCAAGTAGCAGTAGCAGTAGCCACTCATGCTAAAGGAAAAACTAGCAATGACCATAAAGCAGTGGTTTATAAACGTTTTGACTTGTGACCCAGTGACAAAATAGTAATAATACAATGGATTAAAAAGTAAATAAAATGGATTTCATTATACAAATGTTATAATATTTAAATTAAAAAAAAATACTCATAAATAACAAAATTATAGTAAATATATGAATATTATTGCAACATCATTTGGTTCTCTTAAGTGGGGGTTGACAATGGTTTCCCCCCCCCCCCCCCCAACGGTTCAAAGGACCAAGGCTGAAATGTGTCCATAGCTTATTTGAGCATGTTTAGTGCCCCCTGTGGCACCTGCAGACCACCCAGGGGTGGGGGGTCAGGCCACACAGGAGAGAGAGGTGTGAGATCTGCCGACACCACGACTAATAACCAATAAGCTGCCAGCGAGTCACACCGTGTAAATCAACAGCGGGAGGCAGGCCGACTATGGGCATAGGCTATATGAATATAATATGGGAGCATTCTAGAGTTTGAGGAATAATTACTAGTACACTATTATATGTAGATGTGGCCAAAAAAACACTGACAGTTACAGAAGTATTTGTTTCATGCTTTGTCGATTTATAGACAAAATGTCAATCTAAACTTTTTAATTCAGCATGTTGATATGCTCTATGCTCTTTATTGTTTTACTTGGCTTATGTTTACTACATAAGACTTTTATCCTACACTATTGAAAATTTGGAATCACTCAAAAATGGTCACATTTCCCTGGAAAATATTTGTATTTTATTTTAAACATATAGAATAAATATAGTCAAGACATTGGAGAGTCCTTCATTCGCAGCAATTACAGCCATGCAGACCTTTGGAGTTCTAGCTCTCAATTTGTCAATTTAATGAGGCTTCTATCTGAGCCTGAGAGGGTTTTCTAATGATAAATTAGTCTTTTAACGAGATCATTTAGGATTAACTAACACAATGTGCCCTTGGACCACAGGAGTGATGGTTTCTGAAAATGGTCCTTTGTACACCAATGTAGATAGTCGTTTCAAGCTATAGTAGTCATTTGCAAAAATATAAATGTCTAGACTGTATTTCTGATAAATTTCATGTTATTTCCATTGGAAAAAAAATGTATATCGCCCTAGGTCTCCTGACCTGCGCAGCCTTCATAAAAAGGGCAAGCATTAATTGTGAAATTTTGTGAACTTGAGCAACATGCTGCAGTTCATTATAGGAATCGTAATTAGTTGATTGTACAATGGACTACATGCATTTTACGTTTAAGCTTTCCTCTTGCTATGGAAATGCTGCTTCTCCAGGTGGAAAATGTGTGTAAACCTCGCAGTGTCCAAGAAGTCACCATTCAGCTGCAGCTTGCATTCTCAGTTGATAAATCGAATCTGTTATTGTCACCTTACACTCCACAATCTTCTGAGCAGTGTTATTCTATTACCTTAACTACATTAATTTAACAAAAATAAGTTGTTCATAGCTTTTTGGGGGGGTCATAGGTCATAAACATGACATGATTGTACGTGAACCATGACTTTTAAATTTGCTGTATACTGTCCAATTTTTTTGTCATTTTCGATGATAAATGAAGGTCATGTAGGGTGGAACTTTTGCAATATTGTAGAGATGTGCTGTGCTTAATATGTAGTATAAATGAGAGAGGGGAATACAATACAATTCCAAGGATTCTGGCTTGGCAACGTTTGGAAAATATAAAATAATATTTAATTAATTTGGCACTCTCAGTAGCTCTGGCATGCCCATTAACCAGCAGCACTTTTGACATAAAGGACCAATTTAGTCAGGGCACTAGGGGATGCTAGAGCACACTCTACAAAATGAGGTACCACATACTGTATATTTACGTAAAAGAAAAAGAATCCTGCCACCAGTGGTTGTTTTTGTTGCACGGAAGTACAGACTCATAGCAGGATGTTCATGGAGTGCTAGTCAGACAAGCAGACTACAATTAGGTAATTTAGCAGACGCTTTTATCCAGAGTGACTTACAATTACATGCTGCTATTACATGGTGCAGATGGTGGTTAGGCATCTTGCTCAAGGATGCTTACAGGTAACTTAGGCCAACTCTGAGGCTTGGACCCATGACATTCTGGCTGGGAGTCCAACAACCAGACCACTAGACTATCCTGCCCCCTACTATTATAGTTTTAAATAATGAAATAGAAAAAAAAATTATTGTAAGTTTTATGGAGTTATATTTAATACACCGTGCAATCTATGACAATGATGACTATGATTACTAGTACTGCTTTAAGTTCCCCTTTCAGATAAAGTCTCGGAAAGGCTTAATTTGTGTTGTACCAACATGACACATGTTTATAAATGGTGAACAGTTCTTGTCCTGTAGATAAAAGAAAATCTGCATAGTTGGCAGCCAAAGGCTACAGGTCTCAATCTTCTCTGGATGCTTGGGGCTTCACTGCTGATGTTGATAGTTGTGGACTTCCAGGATAGGATCCATTCACTGGTTTGGTCACCTGAGAAGACCTGTGGTGCAGAAGAACACCATTCTCCTCACTTAACTACAGACAACGTTTAGGATTACGAATGGAAGTCAGAATGAGGCCTTATATCAAGATAAAAAAGTTATAGAATTAAAGGTTTAACGTTCAGTATGACTGTACATTAAACACTACAACTAATTAATTGAAATAAATGAGTTGATATAACTACATAGGGAAGAACTTAATGCGATTCCTTTATGTATGTTTTTAGGAGACAGAAGAGGTCAATGGAGTTTCCGTAAGTACAGGGATTTATATTGAGGTTTATCTCAATATCACTCATTGTCTTTTCTTTTGACAGAAAGCCAACATGTGTGTGTGTGAGAGAGAGAGTTACCCATACAGCAACCAAATAGAGGAGTCTGGCAGGGGTGAATATGAACCCTCTCCTCTACTATCCTGTGGTGGAGGAGATGTGTTGATGTATTGAAAACTGACGTGGGTTGATACCCTTACAGTCCTGCCTTTAGGCACAAGACACCCTGTCTCTTGACCAGGACACAGGGTGTGAGGGTGGTCTCACGACCCCCCGTGTAGGGACGGGTGGGTTTTGCTACTTTTAGGAGGCCCATGACATGATTTCAAGATTTTGAATTAATCTGTTTGTTAAACTTTTAACTGTATCAATATATTTAAAGAATCTTGGCCAGTATGTGAGTCACTACATTTATGCAGCATTTATCCAGAGTCCACAGAAAAATACGTTAAAAAGGGGTCGAGACCCCAGAGAAACATTATTAAAGCAGAGGCTTCTGTGTAAACTACTACGTTCTTTTGGGCATTGAAGTATTGTAATTGTTATTATTTGGCAAACGGGTTTGGACCCAGTTCTTTGTTATGCACGTATACAGAGGGATGGGGTGGGGTGGGGGTGGGGGTGGGGCAAAAGAGTCGAGCGGAAGGGTGGGGAAAGAAAAGAGGGGAGGAGTATGGGGGGCTATATAAAGTAATGGCTGACAGATGTTTTGGTATTAACAGAGGAAAAATCCTTTTCCAGCCACAGTCATCTATCATGTTCCCCAGACGTCTGCACTCTGCTCACAGCCAGGCAGCAGACAGACAGACAGAGGTGAGTAGGCGAGAGGAGCCTGTGCCATGAGCGCACGGGTTCCACCGGCAGGACGGCATTGGGGAGGAGGCGCTCGGAAGAAGCAAAGAGGAAGAGGGGGGTATCACACGTGAACACAATGTCCTAAGGAGGCAGTAGGAACCCACCAGACTGTTTTTGCACCTCCACAGAAGTCTTCTAGAACAGTGGTTTGCTACCTTTTTTGACCCACGGGCCCCTAAAAGAACTGTCTTGAGCTATGAATTCAGCTATGAACATAACAAAACATATAACATGTCATTTTATGTACAATTTTTATTCAATGTACCTTTTTTAATTATGCTATATATGAACAAATCACAGTCTGATACGGATGATCAAATTAACTTTTCATCTCAGTTGAGAAATGCAGTGGAAGTTTGGAACATCACCCATGAGGCCATATATCAATAATTCAGGATAATGCTGTAAATTCATTCATCAGAATTTGCAGGACTCTGACCAGGTTGCAAATATTTGGTTTTATGCCTGTTTTAATATTGATGGTCTCATTTACTTATGTTGGATATATACCACAAAAACATGGACAGTACAGTGCATGTACAGTGGAAAACTTCATGAGTGTCTGTAAGGCAACAATGTCTATTTTTAATATAAATATATGTTTCTATCTTGTATTTCTTTTAGATTAAAGTGCTGTATGTAGGATTTAAGAGCTATACGTTTAGTGTAATTTCTTAGAAATGCCATAGACATCCATCAGCTATCAGTGAGTGAAATGCTCTGTGAGAACATGTGCTCTGGTTGATAGCCGTTGCCTCTATATAAGTTAGATTTTTGACTGTGTCCGAAAGAATTCTGAGCAATCAGGGTCTCTTTTCCCTGGTTGGTCCGGCGAATTTACCTCTCCTGTCAATCACATGAATGCTTGCATACAGCTAAAACCGGTTTGTCAATGGCGCTTTGCAATGGCAGACCAAGGGGCTTCCAGAGGGATGGAGCAGAGGGGTTGGTTGTTGGGTTGGGTCGTTGCAACTCTCAGCAGCTTCAAGGATTAATTTTACTACCTATTAATGAAAGCCTTTGTGTTTACAGTTTTTCCTAATCTGGTGGTGTGTATGTAAAATTCCCAAAAAATGAGCACTCGAAAAGTGCTCAGGTGTGTATGTAACATTCCAAAAAATTGAGCACTCGAACAGTGCTCAGGTGTGTATGTAACATTCCAAAAAATTGAGCACTCGAACAGTGCTCAGGTGTGTATGTAACATTCCCAAAAATTGAGCACTCGAACAGCAGTGGTTAGCCCACCAGAGGCAGGACCAAAACCCATTGGCCCATGTGTTGTTTGATTACAAACTCAACACAACAACTCTCAGAAGGTGACAAAATGCCCTAAACTGGAAAGTGACAGAAGTTACTTTTAAAGTACTATCCCTTTTATTCGATTTAGTAAATAGACTTTTTATGAATATTAAATATAAAATGCTTTCTAAGGTTGGATAAACTAGCTAGTTGGTAAGATGTTTTATATGTTTTACTGTAAGTAACACGTTAAGTTAGCAGACTTAGGAACTAAAACAGTTCAGGAACTACACAGTTGCTTGAAGGATTTCCTTTTGCTTTTCTACCACACCTCAGGAACCACTTAATGTGAAGCACATTAGTTAAACAAATAAACTTGAATTATAAAACATTATAACATGTTTAACGTTATAAGGCAGACATATTGTTGCCAAGGGCACCTCCATAGATTCTCTATAGGGCAGCAGGCATGTGCCTTGTGAAATTGTACATGTACTTGGGGGAAGGCGACGCAGATATTAACATGTGTTAACAATGGTTTAACCAGGATTTTATCTCACCTTTACCTACACCGTGTTTATCAAGTCAAAAAGTAGAAAAAAAAACAGATATACAGGTAGTAGGCCTAGTTCCTTTGCATTTTTTCTCTCAAGATTTTTCATACAAGCCTACCAATGCTGATATGGAAATGTGTTTACAAAGTATATTTATTGGCGAAATCAATTTAAATAATTATTGGTGCCACACCAATGCTTTAATGCCCTTAAATATTTTGTAAAAAAATGTGGTCTGTTGGTAAGAGTTTAGTTCTGGTGCCAACAGGATTTGACTGATTTTAAACCAATGCTATTGTAACAGATACATACAGAACTTGTAATAATTCATTTGAATCATGAAATGCACTGGTTTAACACCTGTGTGCAGGAGGTTGTTTTATTGGAAAGCATGTTAAACAGGAACAACTGAGTGTTTCATACTGCAAACTACACACACTACACACATACTACACACTGTGTACTAGTGTTCACTTTGCAAGATTATAGGACAGTAATAAGCTACCCTAAGGAAGCAAGACATTAGACATTGTCTTAAAAACTCTCGTTTATACTTAAAGTCTGCCACATACAACCCAATTATTACTAAATTGTTGTTTTAATCTCGTAGCTACTGAGCAATAGTCCTACTACTATAGGAAGGCACAATGTTAACCTCAAGGTAAAGCTAACTGGCCTGCCATAAACCTGTAAAGATTAGTCAAACTGATAGTTAAGAAGAAGGGTTAGTGTTCCCTCAGAGGTCATTCATATTCATTAACCAACCAATGAGATTTAAGGGCTGTAGATTTGCACTGCTGACTTATGAAGAAGTCTTGTGTGTATGTTTATAGTAAAGACAACGAGTAGTCCAAGGAACACCATTAATATTAATTGAGCCATCAGTGTTGTTTCAGCCCTACATAAAGATATATAACTTCCTTGCGTGTGTGTGTGTGTGTGTGTGTGTGTGTGTGTGTGTGTTTACAGAAGAGACACAGGTTATTCTGGGGTCATCTCTCTAGGACGCCAACACAAATTATCTCCTCTCCTGTCCTCTGCCGACTCATTCCCCGGGGCCAGTGTCAGGCGCGGTAAATTTCGCGAGCCTTCTTGCTCTGCCCGAGAAAGACCCCCCCAACATCACCATCACCATCATCAACATTCCGATTAGGGCGAGATAACAGTTATCTTGAAGCATGTGGAGATAGATTATAAATTGACACCTCAAACTATGCGGCATCAAGACACGATGACGTCATAGGCCTGATGGTAAAAGACGATTCTAGAGCTGACGTGTCAAATTTAGCCTACAGTATTTATTAAAGGCAGGACAGGGAAAAAAAACATTTGCACTATCATATTCGTCATATAGAATACACAGGTTTTTCCAACTAAAACAATGTGGGTTCTGTCCATCTTATGATAGCCTATTACATTTAAAGTTATGTAAAGATCGTGATTGATTATATTTGCTTTTTAGCAAACGAGACTAGGCCTATAAAACGAAACCGTGAAAATGGACTATAGACTATTCAATATAGACCTATAGGCTTAATATTCTTTATGTAGGCTAATTTATAAAATTTTGATTTGAACTTTTATCGCTTTAGCCTACCCATACGACTTTTGAAAATATTATAGGCCTAATATAAAATGTATTTAATATAAAAAATGATTGTAAGGCAACTAGGCTACTATAGGCTATTATATTAACTACAGAGGCCTAGGTCTAATGTGACTGATATAGCCTAGCATTTATATTGGTGATAAAAAAAAACTTTTGGCATCCAAAAAGAAGTATAGGCCTAGCTAGTTTATAGCTCAGAACCCTATCGTCAGGGCCCCACTATAAGACACACGCTCCTTTGATTGTATGCTGCTAGGTTTGACTGACACTAATATATCATCGCGCGAGCATCCGATATCTGATATCAACCATGTCTTGAGAGCAAGCATTCCTCCTCCCGGCTCCGCGCTGTCTGCCGCTTCCTGATTTTTGCCGCTCCTATCAATCGGAGCGATAGAGCTGAGCCGTCAAACGAAGAAATGCCAAATCTGTTTCGTGCTTTCCTGAGCTAGGCTTTACTCCTGTCCGTTTACACCACGGTCCTGCCATGGTCTCAACATGGGGGTCGCCACCCCCGGGGACAACGAGATGAGTTCAACATTTTGAAATTGACCTAATCTCTTTATTATTAGCCTATGCGTATCGTATTAATAAAATGTGCAAACATGTTTTAGTGACTTTAATGGAGGTTTATTGGCCTACCATCTAGGCAAGTGTTGCGTGGTTGGTCTAGGCCTATATTTAGGCTACTGTGGGTCAGAACAGGTCGAGCTGCCTCAAGCGTCCAGTCTGCACAAAACACGTAATTTGGCTGTTCAAACACACCAGGGTTTGCCAAATTGTTGCAAAAACGAATTTATATTGCTACGATGATACGACAATTACATCACATAGGCCAATTGTCATGCAGTGTATCCTGGAAGTAGGGGTTATGTTAGGCACATATTATCATCGTGGAACAAGCTTGTTTGCATTGTCAGTAGGCTATAGTTCTTCTTTTAGTCTTGCAAATGTTCAGCTTTGATAGACAATGACGTTGGCGGACAGAACACAGACCAAAATTAAGACAACTAAATTAATAAAGATATGCCTTCGCATGGTGACGTATAGCTGTATAGATGTAGCACAGTTTTCACTCTTTATATCCGGGCCAAACGAGATGTATTACTTATTTTACAACTGATGGCACATAGCCTAGCCTACAATAGAATGTCACGTAGCCTAAATGTTCGTCATTTAACACTATGAGCCTTTTGAACTCTGCCAAAGTGTCATTTATAAAACACCACGTCTACGCACACAATTCAATTTGGGTTATTGTTTGGAATATAGTAGCAATCTATCTAAGCAATATTCCAAATTGGGCCTAATGGTGTGCGTGTAGGCTAAATGTTTTCATTTAGACTCTATTTCACGCACGCACACACGGAAGTTGTCTTTAAACAAAGGTGTTAATAATAAGATGTGAATGAAAACACATTTAACACTATTGGATTGTCGAAATATTCTGTAAACTACTTCATGTTTGTCTAAACAGCGACTCTCAAATGAACAGTCTTTGGGTTAATATTTTACATAGACCATTTGTAGGCCTACCTTACATTTGTTTTGGTATTCACAAAATGGAAATTAGGTTTAAAATACTGAAGTTTATTGAATTAATGACATTGTTTACATCCAACATTAAAATAAATGCCTATCAATTAGCCTAATCCCGCAACGCCACGCGCCACTTCAGTGGATTTCAGTGGAGGATGGATGACGTCACAAAAACAACCACCAAATACGGCACGCCAGGACTACAACAACAACACAAACGGATCAACACTTCAAGGATTCTAATGACACATGGATCGCTGTGACGTCACTGAAATGTACACACCAAAGGTCTCTTTCGTTTATGCTCTCACACAAGCCTCCCGCCATAATAAACAGCAAAAAAAAAAGCACCCTTAGATATCGCGGTGACGGTAGGGCCCGTTTATGCCCTTCAAAAATCCTAGTGCAAATCTGCGTTCGTCACCATCCATTTGAGAGCCATAATCGATTGTGACCAGAGAGAGAGAGCGAGAGAGAGCGAGAGAGAGACAGAGAGAGAGAGAGAGGGCGGGGGGGGGGGGGGTATAAAAAATTAACATACACATGTGGTTTTACAAATGGACAGTTCTTCCGCCTTATATTCAACAATAATTAATCATCAACGTCAGCATCCTCCCTTCTCGAGATAGCGGAATGGCTTCTTGTTTCCTCCATACAGCTCCGTACACAGGGGCAAGATTGCACATAAATATTCCTTTAAATAAAGGGAACGGTCTAGATGCCACGTTTCACATGACCTCAGCGTGTGTGTGTGTGTGTGTGTGTGTGAGAGAGCGTTTCACCAGGGTTCACTTCACCAAATAGCCTACTTCACTGATTGTCCAGTGGTAGGCTATTTGCTTATCGTTAATACTTCAGTAGGCCTACATACTGAGTGCACTGATCTGTGGCCTGGAGAAACACTGATGGACTGAGACTGAGGGGGGCGCTATTGTTTGAGCTCCAAAGCCCAGACATGTTGAGGCCATCCTGTTCGTCCTTTGGTCTTCTTGTCGCTGGCTGATGATGAAGTGGTCTTCTGGACTTCAACCTGGAAACAGCATATTACATCTGTTAGATTTAAACGTAGGTCTACGATCTCAAAATATGTTGTGCTATGTCCCCCGAAAACGACGCGTTGCGTGCAAGAGGGGTATAGCAAGCTATGAACCATTTAAAATGGACCATTAAAAATGTATAGGTACACACAAGACAATAAAACTAGATTAAATAAGAATAACAGCCTTTTACGTTTATTAAAAACCCATCAGGGGTCCCTACCCCACTCAGCCACTAGGAATTTAACACAGAACGTCCAAGTAGTGCACCGTCCAAGATCAGAATCCCAGTTATTCGCCAAGTAGCCTAGGCTATTGACACATAGGCTATTTGAATTCAAATAAATGGGTGTGGTGAAATTTGAGCGTTATAAACAAACAAGCACAGTGGGCCTAACAAAAATACGCACACTATCAAATAAATACATTTATCTACAAAATGAAGTAGACTATTCAAATTGCTTTTTACAAAAGCGTGTTAAACTCTAAGGATACTGTATGTCTGATGCAGAAATAAACATTGCACGCAAACGATACCTATAGGCTGTATGTGGCAGATAAATTGTATTTTTTCTTTGTAAAATTCTGCCTGCAGCCAATGTCACTAATATTAAAATGTGAATCAATAATTGACTAAATCAAACGCGGGCATATATGCTTATATGGATAGTGCAGCAGTAGATAAATACTGTGTCAACAGGGCAATAAGACGCAACCTCTTATCTCCAATATATTTACATGATCAATATAATATCCTCGAAATCGTTGACATTGATCACAATTTTAATTTAAAAAGATCTTCTAAGCGAGGGAGTAACAACACGATTGGATGTCAGAAAAGTAGAAATGCAAAACCTTTTTTTGACCCTTTTGAGCTGTAGGCTAAGCTAGCACGTAAACTAAAATCTATGCGCTTAAAGCAAAAATATCAATATTTTATTGTAGATAAAACTATATTAAAACAGTGGCCAAGACTAGATCGAGACAAGGGGGTCCTGAACCTCTCGATGAGAAATGAGTCTGGAACTATCACGCTATAAAATATAAATATAGGCCTATATATGTGTCTGAAGTGATTATAGCCCTATAGTGGTAGGGCTATATTCTATTTCGTCATTGTTTATTTGTTGTATATCAAAATCAAATCAAATCAAATCACTTTATTGTCACACTACCTTATACACAAGTGCAACAGTAGGTGAAATTCTTGTGTGCAGTTCCGAGCAACATAGCAGTCATGACAGTGACGAGACATATACCAGTTAAAATAACAACATATTTAAACAACACAATTTACATATCAAATGTACACATACTTACACAACACGATGTGTATATCTTAGATTCATTCAATTAAATTCGTTTATAAAGTATATATATATATATATATATGTGTGTGTGTGTGTGTGTGTGTGCATGGAGAATAAATCAGAGTATTATTATAATGTTGTCTAAACATGTGAAGGCTCTCAAATACAATTTGAGGACTCATCATACCGAAACCTTCCCTGTTCAAGCTTCCTCTACTGTTACAAATGTTCTGTTTTTTTGGGACATGAAACGTATTTAAGATAGGCTACAGTAGCGTATTCGTAGGCTATCTATTGCCTTTTAATAAAACACTTCTTTTACAAATTGACTCCAAGTCTTTAATGTCCCATTCAACCTGAATCAGTTTAGGATCTATTAGTTAGCAATTAAACTTTATCTGGTTGTGCGTCAAATCCTGCAATTGATTGCCCTATTGACAGCTATTGACAGGTAGCCTAACTATTATTTGAGTATGCACACTCAGGAGTGTAACGCATATAGGTTACTCTCCAATTAACGTTGCAATTTTAATGTTCAAGGGTAGCTACATGCCGAGATTATATGGGCTCCATCTGATATTTTATCTGACATCAACGATCAACTCTAGACGCATGAAGTGACCGTCTTCTCCTCAACGTCTGCATGTTGTAAAGCCTTGCACCATATTTGACCACAAATAAATAAATATCAGCAATGGCGGCCCAGTAGCCTATATATAGGCATACATATTTTAAAAGCACGTTTATATGTTAGAACATAGGCTACACCTAAACAGCTCATGTCGCTGTAAACTGGGACTCTTTTTATATATAAAATCGAAATTGGAAATGTAATTGGAAGATCAAATTCCGTACAGATTCTTTATTATGTTATTCTTTCAATAACAAAACATAGGCCTACCCTATCCATCTCTGTAAATATACAGTAGGTCTGCATGATGAAGCATTCTAACATGTGTCAGTGGTGCAAAATGTTAAAGCACAGACATAGGTTAAATATATAGGGTTATTAGAAAGACGTTTTTCGAAATTCAAATGAAAAGTGGCATTAAAGGTAACCGCCACATTAAACAAAGCTTTGCAGAACGCGGTTCGAAATATGTCAGTAATCCGTGTGTGCATGCTATGTTTACAAATGTGTCATGTTGACTGGAATGCTGACATATTCCGATGCGGAATATGAATGATGTGATCAATACACAATTAATACTTAAATTAATAGGGCCTACTGATTGAAGATATTTTAAGCCGGACTTGTTTTCCTCGACATGTTCGTCATGTATATGCATTTGTCCCAGAAAGAAACTGTATCCTATTCAACAGCTTGTATTCCGACTAGAATTTAGTCTATTCATTAGAACATTGATACGTTGACAATATAATTTAATAGAAAAGGAAAAGCACTCTTGATTTCCATATTAACAATGTAGGCTACCGTTAAATTGGAATACGGCGTTGTGACCAGCTCATATAGACTGCAAAATATTTTTTTTGTAGGCTAAATTAAATGCCCTTTGTTTGTTTGTTGTGGAAACAACTGACGTTTTAGCAGGGACCTAAACAGGTCAGATAGAGACCTGCAACAAAACGGCCATTCGTGATTGTATTGTATTGTATTCTTGTGGTTATATTATGTTTACGCGATGTAGGGCCTACTATGTAGGACGAAGATGTGTTATGGTATGTAACAGTGGCCTAACACACGTTTATCTGCCAACAGTCACGCACATTCATCATATATAGGATACTGCAGAGTGGGACGGCGAGATGCATATTATGGATTTATCAGCATCACACGAATGTCAGAGAAATAAAACAACACTTTGTTGGGTTTTCTCTGCGTTAAACAAAGTTCTAATAATGAAAACCATACAAATGGACCTAGTGTATATTTACGGAGCCCTTACCCAGTAGCCTGGTAGGCTAACACTTGTGTGACACGTCTTTATATGCCATGAAGACATGCGCGAAAACTAGTGAATAGACTATAGCCTATACGTGCAGTAAACTATTGCTAAGTCTGCAGTGGAACTGACACCAGGGACTAAACGTGGACAGATATCCCTATCATAATATGTATGAAAGTTATGTCAAAACCGTGGAAAATATGGGGCCTCAAGATATTGCCCGAGGGCCAGCTCCTAACCGTGACCTGCTCTGTAGAGAAACCCCGCTATCTGAGCTCCAGTGTGACGATGATCATTTCTCACTTATTTGTCATAAATCACTGACAGCGTCATATTAGGCTATGTTACTTTGTGATGGACAATATTTGTAAAGATCTAACGACGCCTAGCCCATTGCAAATAACACAAATTAGCCCATTCTTGTGTGTTTTTGATTATATGTGCTTTTTAAAATTCCGTGTTTTTAATTTAATTTTGTCACATTGCAAATAAATACATATTTAGGATATA
>JAOEHI010006669.1:0-35953 GCA_025447815.1 Percopsis transmontana | reverse complement strand
TTATCCTCTGCCGAACCCCTAAGACTGACTCACCGAACCCCTGGGGTTCGATCGAACCCAGGTTAAGAACCACTGGGGTATATGATGTATTATTTAATGTCATACAGACCCTTTGAACTAGTAGGTCACTGCTCTAGTATATTCATCTTTAAACTTGATTGAAACAACATTTTGGCTCAGTAGATCTGTGGTCTGTTCAGACTATTAAGCAACAAAGCAAATTGGAAGCAAAGGCCTATGAAGTGATCTTACCTCAGGACAAATGTACTCAATACCCACCCAACATGACTTACTAGAATTTGAATTCAATAAGCTAAGGAAGGCTTCTAACATGTGTAGTATATGTGTTGCTGCAGAATTCAAAAAGATGGAAGAAATGTTTTCTATTTCAAAATGAACAGGCATTGTCATTCTTGGCCATTGCCACTCTGGCTAACAGTTCACAAGATATTGGGTTATTTCTACTCCATGGGACACAGTTTGTTGAACCTGTGCCAGCAACTATCAAGAAGCGCAGAGAGCACAGTGTGTGTGGTGAGTCACTCTGGGGTTTCAAATAAGCACCCAAAACTAGTAAACAGACTAAACGAGTAGGCAGGTACAACCCTGTCTAAGCTGATAGTGAACACGACTGTATTCAAGCAGATCTATGATGCAACCATTTCATTTCTTCTAAAGCACTGATAATTGACACAAAAACATTTTGAAATGCTACATTCTGGAGCGTTCGTAAACATTTAAACATATGATTGTTTGAGTAACATATGATGATTGAGTAATCATGCCACGTGGTAAAAGTGGTTCTGACAAGGTTAATCCAAGCTTCATTTACAGTGGTTGTTTTCACTAGGCAAATCTAATGAGAGGACCAGTGAACGCTTTCCCATACAGTAATCAAATCATCTAGATCAACACGGGAGCCAAATAACTGCAAGACAAGGGTTCTGAGACAAATGACTGAGGGACAACAAAAGCAACATTGTCCATGTTGTTGAGCACAAACTTCAAAACAAGAGCTAAACACAATGCTGTGACCCTCTAGGTTATACAGACAAAGGAAGTAGATTTCAGATAGGTGCATCACATGACTGAGCCTCAGAGATTCCATCAAATAAATGAGCTGAAGAAAATCCATGTCATATAGAGCACAGCCTCTCTACATCATTATTAGTGAAGTATGTAGCCTAGGCTTCCTAGAATATTACCGCCTACATAAATTTGGAAAGAAATTAAAAAAAACTAAAGAAATTGTCCTGTCATGCAGGTTGAGCTGATATTTACTCTTAATGTTAAGTAGCCTTAAAGAGATTATTTAATTTATCACAGCTTTTCTGCTCCTGTTCTAGCACTGGAAATGTAAAGAGTTCAATATCCTTGAAATATATTCCACCAAAGTGACAGAACAGAGTTAGTTCTATATACACCATATGCATCAGTAATCAAGCAAAGAAATCAATTATAGCCTCCAACTCATTTCAACCCTGATCTGTCTGTCAACTGCCGTATACCAAGGTCTACAGTTCCTTTCCAAAACTGTTATTCTTGCATTTAATTGAATATGTTCATATATGTTGATCTTTGTATATTATATTTATGTATGTTTATGTTCAGTCTTGTGAATGACTCAAAGCTGATTAAAGCTGTCCTGTACTATCAAAGAAAAATATATGGTTTTCTATTTAAGACATTACCATCTTATTTTGAAAGAATATATTTGGGAACGGTCCTCTCCCTGAGTAGATTTACTGAAGGGATGTGTATGCAGCCATTGACGTGATCCTGCCACTTACTGCTGGTGAATCACCTTAGATAAACTTAAGTGACCTAGCATAACATAACATAACACTTACAGTTTTTAAAGGGTACAGTATGCAACAAAGGTTCGGTGCTAATGTTTAACGTCATTTGCTGGATTATTCAATGATTAGAGGAAGGCGCAGGGACCATTAAATACCCATAAGGCATTACACGGGATGTTACTAGGGCCATGTGCACACTAAAGAAAGGAACATACTTGTAATACTGCCAAACAGGAAATTTCCCCAGTGTTCACTTGTTTTCTTATCATACACTTTTCTGCTGGAAAAACATATAGGGGTGGTTTCCCAGAGAGAGATTAGTTTAAAAGGCCATTTTAGTTCTAGACTAAAATGGCCTTTTAAACCAGATTAATTCAAATTGGCTTTCTTGGTTTAAAATAGTCCTAGATTTTAAACCATGTCTGAGCATGGTTTAAAATAGTCCTAGATTTAGGCTGTCATAATTTAACTGATCAATTTTCCTGGAGGGAAATTTGAGCTACTCCAGGGCTGAATGGTTAAAAGGCTTAAATTAAACCTCCAAAGAGGGATCTTTATTTTCAGTTCCAATGGCTGATTATAATACATGTGTAGTCACTGATCTTTTGTACAGTAAAGGCTGTGCTTCCTTGAGTAGCATCTCTTTTGCTGCGTGTTTCATTCCTTCATCTCTATCTACAAATTCAAGAAGAAGAATTTCCAACAGCATCTTTTAAAGAGAAACAATATGGTATAATATCAGCAGTGTCATAAAATATTTAAATTAAGAATTCAGCTTTATCAATGGTCATTTAGATAAATTTGTATCCAAACAAGTGCAAGTAAATGAGGAAGGAACAGTTTAATTTAGCTTCCTCAGAGATAATGTACTTCTTTCTTGTATTTATTAGTAACCTCAGTCCAGAGCCATAACCCAATGGTTCAATTTTGTGTGTGCGCCTGCTTCATCCACATCCTTGTGTTTTACTGATGAGATGATTAGGATTGTCGTCAAACCAGGGTTGCCAACTTTGGATACCTGGATACTTAATCATGTGCACATATTTGAACTCAATTCAGCATCAGGGTTTAAAAAAACATATGCAGCTTACAGCTTGGGTCTAAAATGTAAGGATATAGCCTGACTACGCCACCCCGGGACTTCCACTCAGGGAAATACTCACAATATTAGACATACACTAACCTAATAAAGGGCACACATGTTCGTTCACTAATGAAAGTCAAAGACACACAGCTAAATCTACACATGAACCCACACTCTTTCACTCAGCTGAATCCATACTGTATGAGGCTGTCCCTGCATTCTTATTGTTTTGATGGAGTACACTGTGACTCACACTCTCTCTCTACAGTCCATAGGGACGAGATATAGATTTTTAATTAGCTAATTGAAAAAAAAGTGTAGACACTGACAAATTGTAACAAATTATAAGCATAATAGAATCATAAAGTGGATATAAGTGAGGTAAACTGCAAGCTACGGTTGGGGGGTTATGACAACAATGTAGGAGATCTGCAGTTGCAGTTCAATGGAAATTTGCCATTCAAATGGAATTACCTGGTATGTTTAATTAATGTTGTGGAGATAAAAAAATATAGTATAACCTACTGAGCGGGAGGAAAGCCCTGGCTTGGAAACACTTTTCCAACCAAGTAGACATATCAGGTGTGTTTTAACAATCACGTCGCTTGTAGGTAGGTAGGTATGTGTAAGCCTATATGATCAAAATAGCTTACACAGACTGCATCTTCGTTGCTGGCAACAACAAAATAACGGCAACAACTCTAGACGTTTTTTAAAACCCTCATATTTTTGCATTGTGCTCTGCGACTTCCCCGAATACCTTGGAGAATTTGCGCTCAACCCAGCGGCGAGCTTAGCCGCGTTCTGTCTGAAAGGCCCTTAAGAGTTGGCAACCCTGCCCGGCTAAACACCACAAATAGTTTAATACATTTATATTATTATTATTGCGCGCGCGTGTGTGTGTGTGTAGAGGGCATGTCTCCCTGTTCAAATAAACTGGGATTAGCCATTGGAGGTGAAGCAGGAAAAGTGGGTAAAAGAAAATTAATGGATAGACGGATGGATGGATGGAATTATTAAAAGAAAACAAACCACTTATGGGTAAACATTATGTAATACATAATGTGTAATATCTGTCTGTGAATGAGCCTGAGCTCTGAAATAGACTAGCCTATATACAAATAAATTGTGCCCTATTTTACCATAGGTCTATCTGTTGCTGTCTTCTTGTGTTTGTTCCAACATGTAATTTCCAGCTCCTGGACCATTAATCAGGAATTTCTGCACATATGAGAGTCACATGTGTACAAAAGTAAACTGTAGCTGGGATATGCCCTTTCTTATAGGCCTATAGGCCCCACAATACACCTAAAATCAAACTTGAAACTAAACTTATAGTTTAAAACTAGGCACGATACCTTATAATATTACAACTACGAAATGTTCGAGGATTAAAAATTAAAAGTTTCAGAAAATTGTTTACTTACAGCAGAAAAGCGCTGTCGCTTTTATGCTAGCCATGAAAATGGTAATTTTCACTGCAACAGAGGAAAATTCTAATTCTGTACAGTGTTCTGAACGTGTATAGGCCTAGTGTGTTTGTTTTTATTATCTGAAAATGCATTTATTTATCAGGCCACACACTCACTGAGGTTATTTATTTGTTCGTATTAGTCATATTTTTGAGACATGAGCATGGTTTATCTTTGCATGGTGATCTTTGCTATGCAGCTGTTTACAAAATGCAGATTTACAAAAAACTGTCTGGTGTTTAGACATCCTTGTCTGATGGTAGCTCACTAGTACCACCCTTATGGTGTTGGTTCTCTCCAAATCTCTACAGTGGGGCAGGGTGCACTAAAACACACCAATGGGTACAGGCCCTGTAAGTCAGATGCGATGGTACCCACACAGACCTGCTTTTGTGGCAATTATATTCAATAAATACGACTAGCAAGCATCAAACTATACTTGTATAGCATTACTTCTGCTCAGGTCCACACAGTGAACCTGTTTTTTATGAGGAGGGCCATATGTAGGCTACTGTACCAAATTTCATCAAACAGGGTGAATGACCCGACTTTTAAAATTTGAATGGTTGTTATTGCACCACCATGAGGACTTGTGCTTATTGTGCTTTTTACCATGATATGTATTATGTATTATTGTATAGCATTCATGCTTGGCTAACTGCCAACATAAATGAATGCCATTGACGCCTCTCATTAAACTCACAGTATGCCATTCATCAACAACAGATGCAAAAGTCCCCATAATATCCTTGTGAGTTGTGTAGCCTATATACATGGCCAAATTTTATAGAAAATAAGCTTTTACCAAGAAGAGAGACAAACTCTTTTAGAGAGTTGAACATATGCTACAGAACAAAGACAGGTTGAAATGTATTTTATTTTAGCGCAAATTGACCAATGGGTTGAACAAGAGTGGTAAAAGCTCCTTTTAAAACCTATTCCACTTGAACACTTACTTCTGTCTTCTACCATCTGTATTTGTTGTATTGGCTCAAGAAACTCTCCCTCTAGTTCTACAGCAATAGTATGCAGCACATGTAGAGCAGCCACTTTTTGTTAGTTCATATTATTGGTCTGGTTATCTTGGCCCTCCAGAGTTGCCATTTCTCCACATCACATTACATAAACAGCATACATAATTCAAAATACATTAATCCATACAGACACAGTTGAGAAAAAAAATAGAGGAATGTGCACCATTAATAGCAGTAGGCCCACCCGGGTTAAGATCACATCATAAGCAGCATCGGTACAATACAATAGCAGCATCAGCTGACAGCTAGTGATCACAGTTAACTCGCTTCCTACCTGTTCATTAATGTGCTCAACAGTGGTTGCAGGGAATTTTTATTTAAGAGCTATGTAAAAAGTAGAATGTGTTTTTTGATTTGTAAGCAAATATCAAAACGCACACACAACGGTCAAAGGCTATTACTTTGGTTTTGGTAACATTTATCAGCAACCGTCATGCCTGGAGAAGCCAATAAGGATAAGGCTAGAGGGCGGAGCCTATGTGAAAAAGAACCAATGATCATCACAATTATCTTGAACATGGGCAGGTGCAGGGTTGATTCCACATCCTGTGTAGCTGATCTGCAAACAATGTTAGAGGAAAAGCCCACTTGCTGGCTGTATATCAAAGAAAGGTGATTACTTCAAAGTCAGATCAATGTCTTGCCAAGCTATTGTGTTGGTACATTAATTAACAGATAAAGTCTTTACTTTAACAAAGAGGAGGATGGGGGGGAGCATTTTGATTTACTCACTCTTGCCAGAAGCACTCCAGTAGCCAGAAGCACAAGCCCAACCACGTCATGGGTTATATCAGTGACGGCTATAACACACATGACCAGTGTGTTATAGGAGTGTGAGCAGGAATTCTATGCCAAAACCTTGACCTGGGTCAGTTCCCTTGAGCTAACAGAAAAACAGGAAAACACCTTATACTGTCCCTTCTTAAATTCTCACAACACCAAGGCAACAGAACAACAAGCTCCTGAATTGGCTATAAAAGTGCAACATGGAAAGCAGCAGGGGTTATTGTAAGTAAACCCACTTTTAACTAAGCATCGGTTGATAGGCTTTGAAGCAGTTTGATAGATTGCCTTATTCAGTTGTCAAGCAAGTTAAAGAGGAGAGCAAAACCGGTCTTCTAATCAAAACGCATTTCTTTGTATTTGTTGCATGATAGCTACTAAAAAAATTAAGGGACACTCAATTAAAATTTGGCATTAAAAACAAAAAACAATTACTCTGTTCAATGTCCCTGGATGGGAACACCACTTAAGACAGCCAGTCCTTGGATTTCATAGGAAAACACGAATAAACTTGAGTCAATTCC
The DNA here is from genome assembly GCA_025447815.1 of Percopsis transmontana. Lineage (NCBI taxonomy): Eukaryota > Metazoa > Chordata > Actinopteri > Percopsiformes > Percopsidae > Percopsis > Percopsis transmontana. The sequence goes on along the minus strand of JAOEHI010006669.1, from coordinate 29,257 downwards.
CCAAATGCCATCCTTTTAATTATGAAGCATTACTTTGTAGATTGGACTCACATGTATGCCTCTTGTGCCTTACGTTTATAACACCAAGTGAATGTGTAGTTTCTGTCCTGATAACATAAGCAATGGCGCTTTCTAGCTGCCATCGCCCCTTATATACCACATATATGCCACCACAGAAAACATCACTGGGACTGGCAGCTAAGCAGAAGACCTACTGTAGGCAGGACCAATGCTATTAAACTGGGCTAATGTCCAACGTTTACCTCTTGGTCAGGGTATTAAGTATGAACATTTCCTATAACAGCTGAGAGGCCAATGAAGTCAAAAAAGGTCATAATTCTGCTAGAACTGCCCTCTAAAAGGGCAAAGTTTGGATTTCTGACTTTCTTCTTGTTCAGCTGCTGAACTATTTGCTAAAAGGTCTCCCACCATCACAACAATACCAAAATTTCATATCGGGGGTTATAAGGATAAGAAAAAGGCGGAGCTTATGACCTTGCCCACAAGCCTCCTATAATATGATATTCCACAAACCAATAGGACTGTGAAGCAGAGGTGACGCCTGCATACGGCTTTCAAATTCAGGCCTAATTGGAAACAGCTGAGCCCTGTGTAGTACTAAACAACAAATTACATTTGATCAAGTCATGCCTTGATTTGGTGTGGATGGATATGATGATGCACACAATGAACAAAACTATTATTGCTGCCTTGTTTAACGGCACTTTGAAGCAGCTCAACTCCTATTTTGTCTGAACAGGCAAATGAAACGAAACAGAGATATCGGGTCTCTTTTCATTCATAATGTGGTCTGTAATCCAATATCAGATATCTGTTTGTTACTTCTGTTCAAAATCAGATTTTGTTTTGTCAAAGCCCCTTTTTGTTTATCACTACATGCAGGACCTTGTTGTCTTGACGACAAATTGATGACAAATGTTCTTGGCATGATGCCAGCAGTGTCAATGAAAAATTAAGAAATAGTTGACTCTTGACTGGAAGAAATAGTTGACTCTTGACTGGAACTTTTCACGATCTACAAGACAGGTAGCAAGGTTCTGAGGCATTTCCATGGCAGGCTTTGGACTCACAACCCCCAATAGTCTACACCTTGTGTCCAGTGCATGACAGCTACACTGTCTGAAGGCATACACTTTTAAAAGCTTCTTTTACAGTCAAAAACGAGATTACAAATATGAAACCAATTTGAACATTATCCATTATCCAAAGCGACTTACAGTGAGTACAATCACAGTATTTTAGGAGCAGGTGCTTACAGGTAGGCTACAGGCACGTTGAAGATCTAAGCCACAACCTTTTGGCTAGGACCACCCTAACCACTAACTTATCCTTTTCCTAGGTGTGGGCCACTAGTTATAGTTAATACTATATTAGTATAACTATATAAACATTCCATTGACAGTTGCTGGTTTGTGCGATTTATTTTTTTTCTATTTTGGGGATGCGTCATACAGACAGCATTTCGAAAACGTAAAATTAACTGAATGTTATTGTAGATTGTGTATTAACATCCCGCCAGCATGTTGATGTTTCTTTTTCTTTATTTATACGGAAAACGTGCTCAACATGCTCAATAAACAGTGACCACTGTTAACAACAAGTGTTTTATTTGCTTACAAAAGTGAAAGACAATCCAAGAGTGTACACATAATACAATATACATCAAAAATAAAAAAAGTAATATTTATGTACAGTACCAGTCAAAAGTCACTTTTTCCATTCAAGTGAATGGGAAAGTGTGTCCAAACTTTTGACTGGTACTTTATTTAAGTACAGAAAAAAATAACGCAGACAAACACACATATAATACTGATATGGGAAATTTGACCCAGAGTCTCTATTTCAATTCTTCCAAACAATACATGCTTGAGGGAAGTCCGTGTAGGCCAAAAGATAAGTTAGTGATATAGCCTGTGCTAAATTCAATAGTTTTGTACAATAGTACATTTCTATAGTCACTTATCCTAAATAATGGTGCTCGTTATATGGCTCTACTTCGAGGACATCTCCACAGCTGTAGCCTCCTCCGCTCCGTTGACGGCGTAATCTCCCACCGGACCGCTGACCAGCACCTTCATGCGCTCGGGGAAGTCGCTTAATTTCGGGTAGAGGAGGAAATCGTAGATGAGTGCTGCCGCCACACCTCCACACATCGGCCCCACCCAGTAGACCTGGGGCAACGCAGATGAATATCATCGATCACGACACATTAATGTTTAACAGAACATTGACAGTCAATTGTGTCGAGAGAACCATGCCCCGATAAGATACACCTGACAATAGTCGGGCTCGTCAACAGACAATAGACATTACCCATTAACTAGGAGATGTGAAAAAAGGGTTTTGCCAGTCATGGAGTTATTGAATCATTTATGCTTGACATGTAACAGCCTTGCGCAATTACGCGAGGTATGTGAAAAATACAAGGGGCTCATGTGCTCTCCCCTCTGACTTACCCAGTGGTTTGTGAAATCATTCATGATCAAAGCTGGACCAAAGGAGCGTGCAGGGTTGATACCACAGCCTGTGTAGCTGATCTGAAGTCCAACAAAGAGACAACATAAGATGTGATGTCCACATCAGTAGACAGCAGTGGCTCATAATTGGCAACCCCACTTATGCTATTGCATTAAAAATGTACATTAATAGACAGTGTTATGCTGTCATACATGGACAATAGTTGGATTAGCATTAAACAGCGTATCCCTTGTAAGTGATCTACAGGGGCACTGCAAAAGTAGTTTCCTAGCATTACTTAACCACGCTGGGTGTTAATGTGGCGCGCTACTTACAGCTGCCAGATGCCCCAAGCAGACTGAGAGGCCAATGGCCAAGGGCGCTGAGCCGGTGACATCACGCCGCCTTTTATCAGTGACTGCAATGACACACAAAACCAGCTGGAAGGTTGCCAGGAGCTCTATGCCGACGCCTTGGCTAGGTGTGACACGGTTGAGCTGCAGCGAGGAGGGAAGCCAAGAAAACAACGCTTTTGTCAGTCAGTCAACATCACATAGCTGCATTTCTCACCACGGCTCTGGCTGGCTCTCGGACTCATGCCAACAGCTCCTAATTTGGCCGCGAGGTCCGATACCAATTTGGCAGACACTCTCTCACCGTTCAGATGGCTCATTCATGTCTTATTTGTGGAAACCTTTATCAATGTTAGACTGATTGTCGGGCCTGAGCCATCGTGTGTGTGGTTGATTACAGTCACAGCCCTGGCAGGGAATACGTTTGCTAAGAACCCAGCTGTTAGCATGACACATTTTGAGCTGAAAGTGAATTTTCCTGAGACCTAACAGCTCTTCAGACCACACACAATATTTACTCTAAGAGAGACATTAGCAGAAGCCGTTGAATCAATATCACATTATTGAATTGTTGAAGTTGTTCTTGTTGATTTTTTTGGAATTGTTAATCAATACAATGCAAATATTACTCCTAAACATATAGTTTAAAAAGACAACTTTACAATTTAGATGCATTTCATGCATCTTCCGATGCATGCATTTCATAAACCTGTATGACTATATTTAAGTATTAACTGTAAAATGATACATTTATTTGTATGTCGGAGGCGGAACAGACCTTGCATATTCATTACATGTTTACAAATAAAGTGCTTCACTTACAGCATTGACCCCCAGCGCAATAGACTGATTCCCAGTATCGGGACGTGCTCCATACACAATGCCACTGGCCAGGGCTGATCCCAGCATCTGAGCCACAATGTACATGATTGCCTTGATGACACTTATTTGGCAGCTGGCGAGCATACCCAGGGTGACTGCCGGATTCAGGTGCGCCCCACTGATGTGGCCTAAACTCTGGGCCAGTGTAGCGATGGCCAGTCCAAAGGTCAGCGAGACCTTCACCTCCTGGTCTGGGCTGGTGTTGTTCGGGTTCCCGATGGCTGCGGAGATGCTGAGGTAGATGAAAAGGGTCATGCCGACCAGCTCGGCCAGAACGGCCCTCCAGAATGGCTTGCTTTTGAATTCTCTCATGGCGGCTGTGTGTCAGCAGGGCCTGTGGTATAGTCCTCCCGTGAAGTGTGTCGTCCCAAACACAGCAACAGGCTGCAATATATAAGGCCGGGGCTGTTGCTGCTCAGGGGGCGGGCTTTTAAACAGTGAAAGAGAAGGCCACGCTGAATTAACAACAAACCCAAAAGGCTGGTGAACCACTTCCCACCCTCCTCTCTCTCTCTCTCTCTCTCTCTCTCTCTCTCTCTCTCTCTCTCTCTCTCCCGTTTTCACAGCCTCCCAAGACACCACTTTGTGCTCTTTGGACTTCCGGGAATAGTGGAATTGTACCTGAAAACCAGAGGAAATTTTCTCATTAATTGCTGTGCTGGGACTGTGAGTGGTGTGTCAGCAAATACCTTTTGGTTTAAATGAAAGAGAAATGTATTGTATTAAAATGGGTTCTGTCCCATTTATGTTGTGCTTAATTGACTTAGTTTAAAGGCTATATATACTGCTATATACTGTACAACAGGCATGTAATACTGCAGTTTTATAGTGGAAATTAAGTGCATGTAAACATAGTCATTTCATAGTCAATGCTCTTTCATAATTTATCATTATCGTGATTCTCAATGACAGTATATCGATAAAAGACGCCTCCCTAATTTTCCCATCATTGTTTTCCCATCATCATGGTCCCACCCTGCCTCCCACAGAGCATAGGTTAACGGTCTTACAAGATGGCCTGTGTATCTTCTATGAGCTATGGGTTAGTTTAAATTAGGGGGAAAAGATGTGTGTTTATTTGAAAAACTGAAGCAATGAAAACTAAATGTTTCAAGTTGAAGTATTCAGTTTTCATCGCTTCAGTTTTTCATGTTGATAACAGATAACAAATTCCTGTTGAAACTTTTAACATTAATTTGTTATCCGTTATCAACATCGTCAGTGGATTTTATATTTAAATAGGAGTTTTGTCAATGCTTAGATATTGAGTAAAAGTTGTTGCGGAGTAAAACATAAACTCTGGGAAATGTCCAGACGGTCACATCTGACCTCCAACTGAAGTGTGGGACAGCAAACAGCAGGAAGGACAGGCATTCTAAATAATTTACCTTTAGACAGATCAATGTGAGTCATACCATGGCAACATGTTCTTTATGTAATTATTTCTGTTCATTGATTTGTGTAATTGATTTGTGATTCGCCTGTTAATTCCTGAAGATACTGAGGTGCCTGATTCAATAACCACCGCACGCCTAGCTCAATTTACATTACATTAAAATCTGCCTAATTTATAATCTTTCACACTTTTGATCCGCCTCGCTGGTATAAAACATCGAAAATAGAAATTCATCCAAGAGTATCAGTTTTCTGTTCTGAAATTGCATTGTGATCTTTTAATATATAAATGTACCACTGCTGGCAAGGTCAGACTATTGCAGGCTCTGTTTTGTATTCTTTAAATGTGTGTCCAGTGCCACTTATTCTTGTCTTGCACATGGTTCTGTTATCCCTGAATATTTTTTGGGGATATACATATTTAAACCGTAAGGGGTATATTTTGCATATAGACAATGTCTATATTTCTGCATTGTTTAACATAAGGCAGCTGTGCCTCAACATATTTAGGTTTCGTGAGAATGGCATGTACCTTTTGCAGGAATTATCTCTCAAAGATGCTGTAGGGAGGACGGGAACTGTCTAAACTACCAACTTCTATAGATTTAACACTTGAGAAATGTATAGGAGATGAATGCCCTGCTTAAGGGTCTTGGAGCCAGCAGATTGACATTGTCCAGGGCTGCACATGTTTAGCCCGCTCCCATGCTATTCTCTCACTTTAAAATTCAAAAAGATAAAACCACGTTGGCATGTTGTCAACAACCCTTTAGGTCATGAACACCCAGTGTGTCTTTTGCATTTACTTCTACTTTGATTCAAAGGTCAGGAGGTTGTCTATACTGTTGGTCTGAATAATGCGTTGACACATTGAGTACATCTTAGACAAAGTTTCGCAATATCATTATAAAATCTATGTTTATGGAGTTACTATGATTGAGACATTTTGACAAAATGACAAAATCCCAAATATTTCTGACACAGAATAGAGAAGGTTTCATCAATGAACACTGACACAAAATGACAACCATAATAGATAGAATTTTGTATTACACAGTATGGGACTATTTATGCACAGTACATGATTCAACTCTAGAGAAGAACGATACTGTAGCTTATAAGGGGTGAGTTTGTGGTAGACCTAGATGGGGGAGGTTAAAGGTCAGCTACTTAAACAAGTAACCAAGCTAACCAAGGCACCACTCTGAAAGACCAAAATGCTGACATGCCACTGATGTCCTTGACAGCACTTTTCTTCTAAGGAAGGAACTGTTGCTTTTGCTGTGCACGGTTGCTGTTGCTTTTAATGGACTAAGTATTGTGCTTTGTTTTCACTGTCAAAGTAAATTTAAAGGTGCCCTATAAATAAAGTTTATTATTATTATTCTTTCTTTACAAGCTCTCATGGAATCTGCAGCTGATTAATTTCTTGCTGAAAATGTCTATTTCACTTTAAATGTGTAATATAAATTTAGCTGACCGTAAGTCACCGTTACGGTACATGGAATACTTTTTTAATAATCTGTATACCAGTAAGTATTCTCTTTATCTTACAAGAATTTAAGACCCACGTTTGTATCTTGTATCTTGGAGTTTATATTCAACTGTAAGTTTTAGTAGAACCTGAAATGATAGGTGGTAAAACATTGGTAAATGTGAATTGTGAATAGTATAAAACATACTGTAGCATAAAGGTATGGATGAGTGAATTATTTTAGAGCATTTTCAAGCTAATGGATGGATGGATGGATGGATGGATGGATTTTTTACTATAGAGATGTTGAGTTTTTTTTATTATGGAGAATCGTGCAAAAAAACAAAAAACAAAGTTTGACTGGAAATATGTTTTGGCAGATAGGTTAAAAGGTACAACATAGATGATTAAACCACCATACAAAAACTGTACAAAAACAAAAGAGCTGAAACAAATAAACCCGATTGAGAAGTTATGTTTAATTCTATGTTTAATGACATCTTGGAGATGAGGGTGGCTTGCCACTGTATTCAAAGGACAGCTTGGTTTATGGAGCCTAACTCAATCTTGCAAGCCAATGTATTAATCTGGTGAAGGACATAACAGATCTCTTTACACATGACTTAGTTGTATGTTACACAGCCAGTGTTACAACAATTCCCCAAAAAGCAAGGATGAACCATATATTGTTTCTATTCTTGCTTAGGATTTTGGGCTGGTGGTTTAACTTAGCAATGGTTAAAGGTTGAGGAGCATGGTCAGCACAGGGCTCCAGTGACCCATGGAACTGTTTATGACAGTTGAGAACTCATTTTACTAATTGCTCAAAACTATCTAATTGGTTCATACAAATTGTGGGGCATTTTGGGGTTCAAAGGAATATTCTGCTGACATATTCAGCTCAACTTGTTTAATACCAAAATAAATATAAATGTTCATGAAAAAAATAAAACGCTGTAGACATCTCAAAGACCGTGCAAGGTCGACTGATTTGTTTCCAAAAGAATGTTTTGATTGAGGATATAAAGGGAGGCCACTTTTCACAGTGACCTCACACCGACAAGGACAGGAATTTAGCCACAAGCGTGTGAAAGAAGGCACAGACAATAGATCTGTTAGGGTTTACTGGCCTCATATTAGCCACCGTGTGTTTAACTGTATTGACAAGTCTTAGACCAAGCCCACACACACACACACACACACACACACACACACACACACACACACACACAAATTCACATGTATATACACCCACGTAATCGCTGGTGGAGACGCCCCTCCAATGCTTTCTATCAAACCACAGGAGACAATGTCACATTTGCTTTCAGATGCCAATAATGAGGCTTCAGTGGTTTAATGAGAGGTCCAGCATCACTGGGCTGACCCAAACAGTACCATCAGTTACGTAACCATAACAACCAATCCTAAAATAAAGATATTTGGCCCAAATGGATTTATGGACAAACTTGGCTGCCCTTCTGGTATAGGGACCCATTCATGTCTAAGATGAATGATGATGAGTTTAATAACCCTTTTTAAAAGTTTGGTATTTCTAATCTGGTATTACTAAAATATAGATCATATTCCACAGATATTTTCCCTGTGATGTGATATGTTTATAATAGATTTAGGGTAAATCTTTTGGCATGGCTGTTAGATAGAAAGCATCAATCCTCCTAATGTTTCTCTAATGTCTTTAGTCTTATCTGACTTCCACTATGGGAATGTAATCAGGCAGCTGTAGGGTGAAAGTGTTTATTTTTGCAACAGCCACTATAGGATATCCTCTTATTCTGCATGTGACAGCATAACATGCCTTTCTAAAACAACAGTAGCAGTGTTAAATCAATAAGCTCTGCCATGTGATTCCCCCAATGGTTCTGCACGAATGTCTTGTCACACATATGAATGGACAAGTATGTGTGTGTGTGTTAGTTTAAGTGCAATGATGCCATATTCAAACACCTCCAATAAGTGGCATATTAATCCCCTTTATCTCCGCAAAGGCATAATTCTTTGGAATTGGAGGGCCTTGTTTACATGCCCTTACACAACATCTGTGTCTTATCTTATCTTAACTTTAACTTTAAACATTAACAAAGTCTTGGAATGGATTTTGACACACTCTGCAGATGACTCGCAGGCTGCTTAGAGGCTTTCTAAAGGAGATAGTAGTTGTGGTTTATGTCTTTATTCATCTGGCTTTGTGCAAAACAATGACACGACCACAGCCACCACTGAGCATACTGTTGATCAGAAACTTCGTAATACCTTACACCAAGAGATTACACTTGCCTGTATTCTTTTGGGACTGGGTGACTCAGAAATACATTGGGGGTGTTTTATTAGGGGCACAGATTCCCTCAATTGTTATGGTTGGCCGCTGGCTCTTTGTCAATTTCTTACCATCGCAAAGGCCCCATGCTATCCTATAATAGGCGTGGAGCCTTTGCAATGGGATCCTCTCAGAGATCGGTACATATCTCTTTGGTGAGATCACCAAGGACGATTTGCCTCAGAGAAACAACTGATGGTGGGGAAATCAAATGCAAAACTAAGTTAATGATGAAAGAAAGATCATCATAAAGACCACGCTACATTGTTGTATGTTATTAAAGCTAAAATAAAATGATGGACAAACTGATACTATAAAAGTAGGATGCCTTTGTGTCTCATATCTTGCAATTTGGCAGGATTGTCTAGGGGTCTAGGTGTTGGACTCCCAGCCAGCAGGTTGTGGGTTCCAGCCCCAGAGTTGGCCTACCTGTAAGCATCCTTGAGCAAGATGCCTAACCCCTATCTGCTCCATTTAATAGTACTATGTAATTGTAAGTTGCTTTGGATAAAGCTGTCTGCTAAATTACCAAATTGTAATTTTATATTCTGTAGATTTGTGGTAGCCAGTATTGTGCAGAGAATGCAGCTGCCTCCCATTGCTTGAGTGATAGAGCTAGGCTTTAAGATAACTGCATTTATCATATCATCAGTTTATGATCTGTTAGCCTTCATTTCACATCCTTTGCCACAACATACAGCTATGATAAAAACAAGTTTATAAAATAATAAAATGCATCAATGGATAAAGAAATGGACTTTGTACTTTAAAGGGGTACTGCACTTTTGTTAAACCCTCGACCCTGAAGTTCAACAAATAATGGTCCAGAATCACTTCTTTGCTGATCCTCCATTCACCTCCATTGTTTCTCATAAAATACAGTATACTTCTGCTCTTTTGCAATTTAATCCAAAACATAAATATATCATAAATTGAACAATACACAACAATTCGATTTTGTAAATCATATAGTAACTTGAAAATACATGCTAAGTATGTTTTTGTATTGTTTTTGAGAAACAATGGAAGTGAATGGAGGAGTTTCCGGTTCAGAGTCTACCTCAAACGAAGGGTTATCATGCTGAACATCAGTGTGATGATTTAATATTGAGGTAAGGAAGCTACAGAGTCAAGGGGTTAACAGCAGTACAATATCCCTTTAACAGCTTGAGAAAACCCATTTTTCTATATCAGCATTCATGTGTGGCTTTGTTTACCTCCCAGCAGCTGAATACATTGTCAAACATCTAAGGTAACCATCTCGTGGGCCGAGAGCTTGCGATTGCTTCCTGTACAGTTTCACAAGTTAAACAGGATCCAAGCAATGTGCATTGTATTCTGCTGTGGAACGGAACATCTCATTCCAGACATAACTCCTCTAATCATCATACTGTGGGTTGGTGGGCTGGGAGATGAAACCATGTTGCACGCACTTTTGCTCATGGTAAAACAGTGGGAGAAGACTGAAGCCTCCCATTCCAACAGACCACCGCCTAAACTTATTTATGATGATCCTAGTAAATGTTTCAACCTCAGATAAAGTGCAGATACCTGGTTCACCAGGAGATTAAGGATATATAAAATGAGTTAATATACTGTAACTCGTTGAAAAGCTTCCTCCTATGGTCCCAGGGGGATTAACCTCATGCATCGCCTGATAATCTTTATACAGCCTTTTTACATTTAAACATTTCAGCAAACTTCTTCTGGGGTTTAGAATAGCAGGTACCAATGTCTCGGCTGATTAGCTACCCAATATCCATTTCAATCCATTTATGTATATAACTATTGTAATTTACCCAATCCAGCTTGTGACCCTGGAAGGTTCATTTCTCATTAGACGCATGTATAGAAAAGAAAATGAGAATGACAAGATTGTCACATCATTTAGCAAGTCTAACCTGTATAAATTACAGATATTAATTTTCAAAATCATATTAGGGACATTTGAAGGTGAATTTGGAACCTGTAAATTGATTACGTTGTAATAGCGCTATTATTTTGTGATTTGTGCATCACTGTCACTACAATGATAAATAGATTATTGACCTCTGGGTTTAACCTCTTATTATAATCATAATATTATTGGATAATTTAAATACAATTAAAATAAAATGTTTTCATATACCATATAAATGTCTCGCCACATGCCCATAATAGGGATTTCAATCAGACACTATCACAGAAACTCAAGTTCTGTGTGAAACTGTGAAGGGATTCAGGCAGTCATGGTGAAATAGACACACACCATTCACCACTAAGATGGCTTTTTTTAACCAATGTAATGCCACTTGAACTAGTTGAACTGTGTATCGATTAGGCCTCACGATAGATCAACTATGATGTCTCTTACAGTATTTTATTTATTTACCTCACCTGCCTATGCCTTTGAAAGCGGGCCGGTAGTGTGCAATGTGCATCAACTACTGCAGAAATTCTTTACGTTGTTAACTTTAAATAAAAAATAGAGGGGTATCATATGATATCATATAAAGTCATCTCCACAGGCAGAGCAGAGGCCAGAGGGAGTAAGACAACAGATTGGAAGATTGAGTGTCTTGCATGAAATATTTGCTGTCAAGTATATACAGTGCAGTATATACTTTCTGTCACGTTTTGCGTTCCTGCTCGTCAGACAAACACCGGCCTTATCATCAGGCTCTTACTCTCTTTTTACTGTCTTTGATGACAGCGTGCCAAAGGTTAATGCTTCATAAGACATAAAATATTCGGAGGTTTTGACATCATTGGCTTTTAAAGCTGCAGAGTTCATACCAATAGCCATTGTCTAAACAGAGAGGACACTCTCAATTGACCTCTCGCTGAATGCATGCACACCAGAGAGCGCTTATGCGTGTGCACGCATGCCATCTGTTTTAATGCTGAAAGGGAAAACAATGTGACGGAACAATCCAGACAGACAAACCCGTTAGGTGCCAGAAATAGCACACAGTAAAATGACTTCCTTATTGTACACCTAGGCCTATTGTATACCTAGGCCTATTTATATCATACATTTCCTTGTAAACATTTGATGCTCAAGTCAAAGAGAAACGTAAATCCTGACATTCCAGTGGTGATCTTGCTGAAGAAGAGCCTCAAATCACTTTTTATTTTCCCGCCCGCAGCCACAGGATGACGGTTGGAAACACAGTGAGATGACAACAGTAATAATAATAACTGGTGAATAAGGGAATGTTGTCACAGAAACCGTGTTTTCAACTTGGTGATGTTCCCAGGCCACGTGCTGCTGTGTGGTTCGATGAAGCTTTCTTTCCTGTCACCGCTCCGAGCCACATCGTGCATAAGAGCATGCAGGAGCAGTCTAAGGTCTTGTAGAGTGAAAAATAACAAAAAATTGTCAGCATAATTATCACATGTTTAACTACCATGTCATCTTGAAAGGAATACATTTTATACTCTCCCAATTCTTGTGCGATGCGTTAAGGATGACACTAAAACGTTTGGGCCAACGCTATAACTGAATCCTCTGTCTTTTTGTGGTGCACGCTCTGCTGTGTGGTATTTTTAGTGACCTTAAAGTAAAGCAGGCCCTATCTACAACAGCTTAATTGGATCAGAAGTTTATTTGTCATACTCAGAAACAGCTAAAAAAAAAATCTGGCTCCGCTTGAAAACAATAAAATGCTTTGTGACGAAGGTAATTGCAGAAATACATAACAGCTCACAGACAGTACGGCAGAGACAACATCATGTCAACGCGCCCATAATTAAGTGCATAGTATACTGTAAGTGTGTTTCGAATTCAGTTAGTTAATATTGCTGAGCATCATGAATAAGTATATAAAAATGTTGAAATATGATATCTAGTTCTAAATAGTATAAATAGCATAAATAACACAAGTCAAAATATTTGCTTTATTTTAGATTTTTCAAAAGTTTATATAGCCTACTAGCCCAGATTGCTTTTCATCCTTGCACTGTATGGCAGCAGTGTTTTTGCTGGGACCCGGATACAGAACAGCATTGTGTCTGCTTTTTGGGGTGGAAGAGGGAGTTGGTCAATATAGCTGCCAGTGCGTTTTTTTATGTTGTGTTTTTTTTTTCAACCATTGTTACTGTGAGTAGGACTTTACCCTCTAAAAGACAATTCAAGGAATTGACATACAGATGGAAATGGTTGCATGTGAAACCTTATGTAAATAGGAGATATTAGGGTGGAATGATACATTCAAACATATTTGGTTCAGAAAATTCTGAAGCTCTTTAACAATGAACACTTTGAAATAGTGATTTAGCTGTTCATTGTGTCAAGTGTATAGGCAATTGTTACATTTATTGCGGTTGTAAAATTGTGTTGCTGCATCACCACAACTTCCCTTTTCCTGTTCTGCCTTAGCCCCATGGTGGGCAAACCCATTTAAAGCGTTTTTTTAACACTACAATGATCAAAGCCATTTGGAAACCACAACAATATTAAATGTTGTTTTGGTTTGTCAATTTTAAGATGCGACGCGCGTCCACTTCAAAGGCCAATCCAAGTAGACGTATTGTTGGGAACTCTATCCCCAGAGGAGATGGACTGCGTCATGAGGAGTAGTGACGGACAGGCAGGTAGTAATTAGGATTCAGATACGACTAAATGGGGAGTTTTGTTTGGACAAGATTGTGGTTTCCCTTCTGGCGTCATTTATGTCAGTCACTGTGGAAATTTGTAAAAGAGGGTATAATGACTCTAGTAAAGGGCCACTGACCTTTTAGTGACATTAAAACTGCTGCTACTTTTTTTGTAGATAACATGGGAGGTTTTATGATATTAAGGTTGCTACCATTGGGTGATTCCGTTGTGTTGTCTTAAAGACCCTACCCAGCTGTATGTTTTAGTGTATCCCCCCCTCTGTGTGTTTTCAAATGTCAACATTTTTTTAGAGAATTCTTAACTACTACTACTACAACATGAGGGCGGTACTAATGAGCCACTGTTTGACAGGGGTGTCAACTCAGTATAGCACATCTCTCGTACATTTCTAAACACCACACAACAGTTTTGAGTAAATCTACATTTTGTAAAGACAAAAGCTCAAGAAGGATGGCTAATCAACTATACATTTCTGCAAGGACATTTCAAAACCTTAGTACAAATCGGATGTGCTTTTATTTGACAAAATTCGTTACGTAAAGCTACATTAATAGGCCCTTCTGTTTGCCACTTGTTATAAAGTAGTACACATACTCTATAAATAGGAGACTTTTACAGTGACCTCTATTCTATGAGTTTGTGAATGAAACAGTGTTTTTACTGGGGGCAGGATAGTCTAGTAGTCTAGGCGTTGGACTCCCAACCGCAAGGTCGTGGGTTCAACTCCCAGAGGTGGCCTACCTGTAAGCATCCTTGAGCAAGATGCCTAACCCCTACCTGCGCCATGTAATAGCACCATGGAATTGTAAGTTGCTTTGGATAAAAGCGTCTGCTAAATGATCAAATTGTACTGTTCTGTAAGTGTATGAGTCCACATATTTCTTCAAATGCATAAAAATACAGACAAAGGCTGTGTGCCAGGAGATGAGAAACCACGGTCGCTTCCTTTCCCATCTACACTAATATCCCAAGCAATCCTTCCTGTGCGTGAATACTAGTGGGTTGGCTTTGATGTGACCAGTTGTCCTGCCCGGTGGCTGAAACAATGCAGGGAAGGCTGGGAGAGTGGTGGTCTGCTGGGGTTGGCAACAGCAGATGTCTCCTTCATTCTGCTCATTATCAATGAGAGTGTTTATGGGTAAGATTTACTGTCTCAGCGTTCCTGTTCCTTATTGGTTAGAGAACTGAAGGAAACCGCTTGGACTATCTTCCAGAACGCCTTGGAGCAAGAGACTGAAACCCTTCTAGCTCCGTTTCTGTGGCTAAATGATGTGAATGTATTAACCACTCCTCATTGTTTTGCAATGGAGACTAGTGTACGCCTAATAGATAATCCACCCATGATGAGAAGTTATGAAGAACTAGTCAAAGTGATTGTCACCACTATGACCAGTATTCAGTACAATACTGTGTACAAATCCTGTTTTCCAGCTATTGGAGCTAAAACCAGTATATGTCTTATCTTAGCTGACTAACAGGCGATCATATACACTGTGCTGTCCTCCCATACCCACATGCATTGCATTAACATGTCAGCTTATAAATCTTAATAAGAAAACAGTATGTGTACAGTGTCGGCAATATCAATCAGAGGATTGAGAGTTAGTGGGGATGAAGTAGGTGTTGGCTGAAAACGCACAGGATCTTCTCACACATGCTCGTCCCCTGGGCACAGAAAGGATTCCTCGGTGGTCACTGCCTCACCTTGGGAAGGAAATAATCTTGGAGCTGCTTCCCTGCATTGTGTGCTGTCTTTCCACCTTGACAAAGCAGGTCGCATCGTTAGCAGGAAGGTCATTGATGGCTCTGGGTTTGGGCCTTCAAGGAATATACTTGACCTAACCGATACAAGCAGAACCAGAACCAGAGACAAATACTAGTCTTGGTTCTAACCATCTTGATTTTTCAAGCTCCGCCTCTACGATTTGTTTAGCTTTAAATGTTCATCTATGGTTAACAGTGGATGGACGAGAACGAGGATCATTGAGGGGCGTTGGTGGTCCATAAAGCTGTTTGATGTAAGGGTAGGTTGAAATGTTGTTGTGTTACCTCAATCAGCACTAAATGCAGCAGATCTAATATTTATATATATGAAAATACTCATGATTGTTGCTTTAAAATGAACAAATAACAGACAATATAAGTGATTACATATGAGAAATGGATCATTTTAAATGTCCCCTAAAGTTAGGTAATTTAGCAGACGCTTTTAGCCAAAGTGACTTACAATTACATGGTGCTGATAGGCTCAAGGATGCTTATAGGTCAACAACTCTGGGGCTCGAACCCACAAACCGGCTTGGAGTCCAACACCTAGACCACTAGACTATCCTTCCGCTGAAGTGAACAAAGGTGTAACATTTGTGCCTTGATATCCGCTCAACGGTGATCTTTTTGTCCTTTAACCACAGCCAAGTTTCCCTCTGCCTAAACTCTAATTAGGAGCTGGGTTGAATAGCAAGGACCTTACCCATTCACTTCATTTGGCAATCAGCCATGTTTAAAACACAGCTTGTCAACTTGGTTTAAACATAAAGGATAGGCTAATTTCATGTTTTCCTTTGGCACTGACATGCCAACAAAACTGTTGTTACATCCTCCACATATGTGGCTACTGGCTATACAATTGTATGCAGACTAAACATGTTTTAACAACCAAAAATGTACAGATTTACCATATACAAATAACAACATTAGTCCGGACCTTAGCTATTTAACTGGCTGAATACTGAGTGGCTGTATCTATCCCTTTAATGACATCCTGGGCTTCTGTTTGCCTCGCTGGAATCAGACCTCCTCTCAATACAGGCCTTTAGTCTGAAAGCATTTCCCAAGCAGAGCCATTTCATGACTGAAGAATAGTCTGGACTTGATCTGTCAGCCAAACGGCCTGCATCATTCTGCTGTGCCACGGAGGAGTCTCACCTATTGGATTTAACAACAAACATTACATTTTTGTGTTTTTGATGCTGTTAAAGTGACACCAATGCTTCGTCAGTTGATAAGCCTAGTCCGCACCCTCATTCTTTACTGATTACTGATGTCCAAAATTCCCTTACCAAAAAAACACTTAAAATTCACATGTGATAAGATTTCACAAAGAACTCAGGAAGCAGATGTTAGATAACTAAACATTGCCACAACTTTGTCACTGTAAATTGTATTAATGGGGTCGCAGGGAAGTAAAGGATCGAGATACTGTAAACATCAAGGTAATGTTTAAAGTACATTACATGTACCTTAATGTACGCAATGCATACATTAATCTAATGTGAAAACTAAAGGGAATTTCATTGCAACAAATGCATTAAAACATAGTGCAGTTGACTATATAAAATTGCCTGCGTACTTAACCTTCAAAAATATCCTACAAGATTAATAAAATGGGGATTTGAAAAAAGGTTATTTTCTCCTTAGTAAAAACATTGAGGTGCGTCGTTTTTCTGCAGCTACAGCTGCAGGAGATCCTAATGATGTATTATAACTTGCTCTCCTACCAACTCCCCAGTAGTGTGGGATAAAGCCTATTGAGAGAACTTGGGTGTAAGCCCCCATAGTTGAAAGGGGATCAAATGTGTGAGCAGGCAGCCATTTAAGGCCTATATGGTAATGAGAAAACACTGCCAAGAGCCCAAAGCTACAGTTTGTTCCAACTCAAGATGTGAACTAGACTGGTGTCTGAATCTTCTACTTGCCGGGAAAATTTTAGGAAGTTTACACCTCAGTTTTATGCCCGATTAGTCAGCGCATCACGCTGTTGGCTGAGCGGAAATGACGGCCGGCTCATTTCTCCAAAAATTTTGACTGAACTAACTGTGATTTGAACTCAGTGGGAAACAAAAAGTGAGAGGGGGGTGGGTGACTCATGGTTTCCAGAGGCCACCATTGTAACCTTCTAACTTTCTATTGAATATTTGTTTATCCAGTATCACATCTAATACAGTTGGTTGGTTCCCATCTAGATAACTGGTTCTATGTTCTATATAAAACAGAGTAAGTGTAAGAGTTTCAAGTAAGATTTCACTTGAAACAAAGCAAAGCCATTAGCAGTTGCTCAATCCTTCCAAAACACGATTAATTATGAAACGTTGGCAAGCACAGTATTAATGTCTCTTCCTATGACTGTAAAACTATTCATGTAGTGACCTATTGGAAATGTAACAATTAATTACAGCTTTCTATTTTTATTTATGTTTATTAAATCTTGACCAAACATACTTAACTTGTAGGCTATTGTCAAGAACATTTGTTGTAAATTTGTGACCAAGATTATTTTGAGAAAAAAAGGGGAGGAAACATCCTTATTGACAAGACCATTTGTTTACAGTAAATATTAGCATAACACTTTAATGAACTGAAAATAAGGAAGGTGTATGGCTGCATGTTTTCTCATCTGGATATCCTGCCATTGTAACCTCACAAATCTTGTTTTTCTTAATAAGTTTTATAAACTGAATTATTTGTGTTGTCATACAGTATTTAAGAAAGGATAACCCCAGGCAATTCTGAACTTGACCTAATTTGACAATCTTTTCCAGCAATAGAGATAATTTCTGACCAAAATTGAATCAAATGATTTCAATTAGAGGTCTCAGAATCTCCATCTCCAGACTCCATAAACATTAAATCATATCAGTCATAAAATAACAGATAGAACAATAAAACCAAGTGAATGTATGCCTATGGATTCTGTTGGAATCTTATAACTTGAAAAGCAGATAGACAGAAAGCTGCATGTGGGTTTAGTCTGCACCTCCATATCAGGCCTGAATGGCCTTTCTTTCCTGCTATCCGGCATACCGTGCATTCACTGCAGGCCACCCAAGAAGACTTATATTGATGTTTGATGAGATTGATGAGATTGTTTGTGTAAGTTCTTATTTATCTTTGCATACAAAAGCTCATTCTTGGTATTATTTTGAATGCTGTGGACTATAAGGCCTGGACTTATTTTTCATTTCATGTTGAGTCATTAAAATTATATATTGTATAACCAATTTCCAATTTTATTTGTTTTTTGCATTCATCAATAATAGTGAAAGAATTTTTGGTGAGAGTTAAAAGTTTCTATTTCATTAGTAGACTCTAATAGGATTTTAAAAGCAATTCTGTGTGCATGCTGCTAGAAAAATGAGGCCCCTTGTGTCTTACCAGCCAGTGTTAACCAGAGCCACAGATAAACATTATAACAATTGGGAAAGAATTTTAACTCAATGAGCAACAAAAACCAGTTGTTTGTGGTGAGAGTGTTATCCCCAACAAAATAGGTGACACAAAAATCACAAGTTTTGGAAAAACAGCCTAGCTTGGCAAAATACAGCAAAGATTGTATTTACTTGCAAATTTGATAAAGCTTTGCAGACCTCTTCAATTCCAAACATTTGCAGATTCTTTATTAACATAGATTTGATTGGCTTGGGGGAGTTTCACCGTTCTTTTGAGAAGACTTAGCTTGGCATGTCCTATCTAGCAATGTCAAGTTGCTGAAGTTTATAATTTCGAACGGCAAGGACTTTTAGCGGGCATTATTATCTGCTAATATAATCAGAGGCGGGATGAAGAATTACTAGCCAATTTCACAGCCTCACCCAGTGTCCCATGGTTATACGGTGAGTGAGGTTGTATAGTGTTTTCTGCTTGACTTTTATCTCCTGCCCACACAAATGCATACAGTCAGATATTACTTGGATGGAATTTCAGGTTTTGTTTCCTCAACAGCAAGGAAGCATGCAGTTCCAAGGCCTTTCAGATGCCTCATTACGAAATAGTTTTCATATTGTTCAACATAAAACAAGTTCGATACCCCTAAATAGTTCAAACATAGATTTGATTGGCTTGGGGGAGTTTCACAGTTCTTTTGAGAAGACTTAGCTTTTCATGTCCTACCTAGTAATGTCAAGTTGTTCAAGTTTATAATTCCAAAGGCAAGGGCTTTTAGCGGGCATTATCATCTGCTAATATAATCAAAGGCAGGATGAAGAATTAGCAGGCAATTTCACAGCCTCGCCCAGTGTCCGATGGTTATCTCGTGGGAGGTGCTATACGGTGTCTCTGCTTGACTTTTATCTCCTGTCTGTGCAAATGCATACAGTCAGATATGACAGTTTTAGACTATATTTCCTCAACAGCAAGGAAGCGTACAGTACCTTGACCTTTCACAATGACACGTTGGGGAATAGGCGGAAGGGCTTTATTCTCCACGCCTCATCCTCACCCTGGTCGAGGGTGGCGCTGACAGCCGCATGGCGGGGGTCTACAACGCAAGCAATGTGGGAGACACAATGCGTTTAAAGTCACATGCACACTGTACCTGAGGTTAAATTGACATTCATCCTGGTTGGCGTCATCGTCGCACTCCAAACTATTTCCCTCCAGCGGATTTCATTGTTGAGGTGCAACTACTATAAATAGCAGATTGCTTTCACTTTCTCTGCATATGCTTTGTGATTGTAGTCAGTGTCAAAACATGTTTCCGCACAATTCCAAATAGCTGTTTCCTTAATATAAAATGGCAATTGGAAACCTCCTTGCATTCCACTTAAATACCATTCATTCATTCAGTCATTTCAAGTGTTTATAGAGGGACAGTAGCTGCAAAACCATTTGGACATTTATTTGCATTTCTAAAAATGTCTTTACTATTAAACCTGCAACTGTATAATTACCTAATTAAAAATGATCACACTGCTTACAATTTGTATCTGTACTGATTTACTTTGCAACAATATGATAGCATTTCCAAGAAAATAGCAGTTATTGAGTTTTGAGGCTAACCTTACATCAATCTACAGATCTTGCTAGGTGGGCATTCAATACCGTGTTACCGTGTTTCGGCGTTAGACAAGAAGAATGTTAGCAATGTGTTCAAAACACATTGAACATTCCAGGTGGGGTGGGGGGTATAACTGCCACTGTGCAGTGCCTCACTCTCATGCTTCTGTGAACTGTCCCCACTCTCTCCTGTCATGTCCAGCATCAGATGAAGGCTCAGCGCTAAGGTCACTACTTCCAGCCTTACTAATGCCCTCTAGTGAGTAACGCAATACTGCCATGCAATGGGCTCATTTAGGCGACAGTGACACAGAGAAGAAGGGAGAAGTAGTGGACCCTGCTTACCACCTCACTTTTTGGAATTTATGAGTTTATAGATTATATTTACTTCACTTTAGTTTAGTCATACTTTTGCCAGTTTTCATTTTTTTAAGAGGACAGTTTGTTTGCATCTGACTGACATTCTTCTTAGTTCTTATTGAATAATACTTTGTCTATATTATTGCGTTTGTTATATTGTTGTATATTATGGTAATTAGGTACAGCTTTGGCAAGTGTTTAGTTCTACAGGAGGCATAAAAGGCGTTGTAGTTTGACAATATCATATTGAATGGACTGTTTAATTGTATTACTATATTGTTATTACTGTTATTACTATGTAGGTTAGTTAAACCTACAAGTTGATGTGACATTAGGTTACTAGGTTAATATCTATCTATATCGTATGCCTTCTTGCACTGCCCTATTATAAAGCAGATTCTGCACAGATTATAAATGTCTCTCTTCACACAGAAGAAGATGCATTTCTATTTTATTTAGTGTTCTCAGATTTCCCCTCAGAAAACACACTTCAGCTATATAAACCTATACCTCGAGCCCTCAAAATAATATTAAGATTGCTTTGAGGTACATTATTTCCTATTCTATAATGTCTTCCTATGGTTCCCCTCAGGATAAGACTTTTATTTCATCCAAGTGCCTGGACCGCATTATGCACATTCGATATCCACTTATTGTAATTCAAGTGATAACATTCCATGCTAAGGTGGCATTTTGGGGTGCAATTCCATCACCATGAAAGTTAGGAATTATTAGGCCTTTTACTGATTAAACGTCTCTGTCGCATACAGCTTAAGATATGTTATTTGCATTGGGACCTTGAAATGTGTATTTGTATTAAAACCAAATAGGCAAAATGATAAAAATCATGATAAATGATCAGTACAATGCCTATAAACGTACATATATTGACATTTAACACCAGTGATCTGCTTTATGTGTCTAAAAAGGGCCAATGTCCAGTAGAGGGCAATAAGGGGCTGACAATTCAAATCTTCACACTCAGAGTGTATCTAAATGCTTCGGGAAGGATCCCACTCAAATGAAGCCACAGGCAACTTAACCTTCCGCATAAACATTCCACGGGCCTATCGTCGGACTACTGGGATATGGAAGTGAGAAAGGACAAGAATGTCTTCTTGTTTTTATAAAATAAGATGATGCAGACCATTTACATGCTGTGGTGTTTCAATTGCCACAATGGGTCTTAGATAAATATTTTCAAGCGATAGAGAATCTTGTCTAATCAACCAATCTGATTTTGGGTGTGGACGGTGTGTGTAAACAACCATTTATTCTCTGCAATCCTGTGCAAGCATAAATATTTGTTGGAACCCAAACTGTAAAAACATTCATCTCAATGTTTATCTCTCATCATTTCACAAAAAAAAAGGATTTGGGCCTATGGCGTGTTAGATGCTGTATCTTACAGCAAACAGACGTTTTGCGTTTTGAGTGTGAGTTTGGTTAAAAAATGAAAAACAAAACTATCCAGTGAATTCCATCAAGCATCCAGTTTGCATTTATAGTTCCTTCTTAGCAGAGGAAAATGAAGATGTGTCACTCCTTGACTGGATAGTGCACAGTGATTAGGTGCTGTTATAATTCTGCAACAGCCATATGTTTTATGGTGATAAAAAATGAAATGATTGACAATAGTCCTGGGAAACCTCAAACATTCTGTACCCTGTGTATCACTGCAGGAGTAGCTCATATTGACAAACACACACACTCTCTCTCTCTTTCTTTATGTATCCTGTGTTTGTGCTTTTCAACATCACAGTGTGGTTTGTTTGTTTGTTTGCATATTTATTGTTTCATTAACTCAACAGGCAATTCTAATAAACAAAGTTTAAAATAGGACTAACCTACAAAGCGAACTACCTGCAGAGACATTATGCCACAATAGCTGTCACCATGACAACAGAAGTGCACACAGCACAGCTGAATAGATGAATGACTTTACTACACCTGACAGCGCGTTGCCAATTGCTTACACACATGGGCGACAGAACGGCAGAATTCCTATGATGTCAGGTGAGTATTCTCCATGATTTTGGGAAATAGAGAAGGCTGTGAAACAACAATAAATCGCCCAAATAAATATGAAACTATAAATAAAAAAGAATCAATATGATTGATTTTTATATGGTAAAAAAAATATTTTTAATTGCTTAGTATTCTACTGTATTTGGCTTTCCCAGGCTCAAGTGAAACCGACAGATCAGATTCAGCAGTTATTTCTTACCAGTGTACAGGTAAGTATGCTGGTGAGAAATATGCTGTCAGAAAGAAAAAAGGCAACCTCAAGTGATTTCTGCAAATACACAGAAAAAGATATTACATTACATGGTCCGCTAAAATTCAAACACTTATGAAAATAAACAGAGTGCAGTTGCATTTTATGACCAGATGGTGGTGCCAATAAAGTTATCCAGTGCCATTTTAGAAATAGTACTTGGTCAAAACATTATGAGGCTCTTAGCTCAAGAGAAAACACCTGATGCAACAACCCACAATCAAATAAATTAAGGTAGCAATGCAGTGAGTCTATAGACGCTTACCATTGCTTACCATTGCAGGAACTTGGGCCACTTCCCAGGTCGGAAGTGCCGAGCTGACGTCACTAGGTGACATGATTTTTTTCGATGCTGCCATATTGGAGGTCAACAAATGTTGAATACTTACTTAACGTGGCTTAATGTAACAGTGATCAAATTTCTCTCGGATATCTCTTGTCATAAACACTTAAAACAGAAAGACTCTAAACAGAAACACTCTAAACAGAAACACTCTAAACAGAAACGCTCAATGTTCCAAAATAGCATCCAATGATCACCAAATTAACACTTATACCAGCCTCGTTGAGTTTCTGTTGGTATCTTACATGAGACATCTAAGTTGTTTAAAAGACTCGATAAAGGTAGATCGGATTTAACCGCCGGTGTGTCACTTTTGAAAGTCAACATTTTTTTACCTTCAAAATGGTGTCGTTATAGGAACAGTGTTCCCACTTGGTGATGTAGGTCAAAATCCTCAATATATAGAATACATTGCGATTGTATCTAGAATTCCAAATTACTCATAGCCCACTACAGGAGAGAAATTAGCCTCTCAGGAGAATTGTGCACGTGTTTGTTATTATATTATTCTGAGTGAACAGTGTGTGTTATAGTATATCAGGCTGGTGATATAAAATAGGCCTACCATTAGTGGCATTATTGTCTGGATAGTTTATTAAGCAGGTTGTAAAGATGTGCCTTGTTTACCGCACAACTTTGTGCTGAGGCTTCTGCAGTGGTAACTTATGTTTGCATGATCATGGGGAAGAAGCATCTACATTTTTAAAGTGCCCCATGCATTGGGGGGGGGGCAGGATAGTCTAGTGGTCTGGGTGTTGGACTCCCAGCCAGAAGGTCATGGGTTCAAGCCACAGAGTCAGCTTACCTGTAAGCATCCTTGAGCAAGATGCCTAACCCCAACCTGCTCCATGTAATAGAACAATGTAATTGTAAGTCACTTTGGATAAAAGCATCTGCTAAATGCTGTAAATGTAAATGTAATTATTACAGTGGTGGTTTTAAAGTGACAGTTAAATTCACCACTCTGCTGCATCTTTAAGAATATACCTTCTTTCACAGACACACACATTATTTACTATTCACATAGTACATGCTCTTTACATTTTGTGTATTGTGTATTGAGTTGTAATGACCAAGAAAAGTATATTACCTGAAACCATCAAAGCAAAATTTCAATTTGTATGATTTTAGTCAAATCAGGGAAATATGAATAAACATGTGGTGTGACTCCAATTCACAGGCGATTTCTTTAAACAGAGAAGGTCTATTAATAATTCCAAAGAGTGCCACAACTAAGACTGTTAGGTGCGGAATTATTTAACATACTTGTTATGTTTTTAAAGGTGATGTGCTTTCAACTAGAATGCAAGTTCCCACAAAGCTAAAGTTTGCCTGCAATGTTTTTTTTCTGTCACCTTCTGGCTATGCTGGCATTCACTTGCTGAGATAGGCCTGTCAGGAAACCCCAGGCGATGTGTCAGCTACTAAATATTAAATCAGAACACAGCCAAACCTATCAGAGAGGCGGGCATGTTCGGTCAATTTGTACTGTACTGCCAACTCACCGATAGTGTGGACCAAACACAGACTGCGTGTCAGGATATTTCTCATAAGATTGGGGCCAAATGAAAAGTGAAAGACAATTACATGTGGTCAGATTGGATGGCCCTTAATGATGGCCAGGTGCGAAGGAAAGATAATTGGATCTGAAGCCTAGTTCAACTGGTATGCAAAAGCTCAAACGATAGTGGCCTTGTAATAATTTGACAAGAGGCAATCTTTGATTCATCTATCTGTTCAATACAATATTTTCGTATATGTTACCCGGGTATACACAGCTTGTGTCCCCTGTCAGATTATTCAGACAGATTTCTCCTGCATGCCGCTGAGCCAACCAGATGTCACAGAGTTTGTCACCCAGCCTCGGGGCTAGTGGCCACCGCACCCGGTGGCAACTGGGACGCTTCCTCACCTTCCCTCTCCCACTGCTCCCATGGCCTTGGGAGACTTTACCCAGCTTCCCCCTTGCAAAGACTATGGCAAACCAAGGGAACTCTGGGACCTCCTGATGCAGGTTTCTTTAGCCTTTCTTAACAGTTTCAGTCAGATATTCCTCCGTCCTCAAAATAATACAGTAAATCAGACCAACGTGTCCACTGCGACTGTTTTCAAACTTTATTAGGGACTTGAACAAGCACTTATCAGTCATACCACTAAACTAGTTATTGATGTGTTTACAAAGCCTTGCCATTGGCAATGATAAGCCATCTCGCTAGTGCCCCCCAGATCTAATCTAAATACAGCCCTGAAAGACAGTCGTGCTGCGGGGAGGGATAAGTGTTTACAGAGTTTTTCAGAGTGAGAGCTTCATTATGCTAAACCAAAAATAAATCCTCAGCACGTGTTTTGGTGTGGTCTTCGCAATGGAACAAGAGAGGTGACAGTGTATTATATGCATTATGCTGTACAATGACACTAGAAATAAGGATGAAATTGAAAATAAAATTTTTTTATGCAGAATATCGTCTATTCAAACATTTTATTTGCATTTGTTATTTTGTCCTTTCTTCTTAATATTCCTTTGCATGCATCTTTATTACTGAGGCATATCTGATATTCATTTGTGTGTGGCATTACAATTTCCTTTAGAAGAAAATATCCTCAAATGCCCTCAATGCAACACAACATCTGAAAAGAAGAAACCCAGCATCTGAACAAAATGAACTCTGACACAAATGTTCTGTACCCAACAAGCCACGGATCTCTACTTTTCCCTCTGAACTCCAATAGAAAATAATTGCAGTGATATACTGAGCTACAGAGAATAGCTTTAGTTCACTCCAGACGACATGGAATGTTTATGTAATTTATATCAAACCTGATTGACGTGTTGGCCCTTAGGGGTAAGAAATCTTATTAGAGAGTCACGCTGGTGGATGCCTCAATTATGGATTTAGCATACAAAAGGGTACATTGTTAATTTATTTACCATCCCAAGATACTTCCATGCATAATAAATTCAATGTGGAGGTTTCAAGGATAATGATAATCGATCAATTTATTACAATTTTTTACAACTAATCATACACTGTACAGTACGCATACAGGTGACAAAACTGGACATAAAGAGATCCACTGAGTGCATATAAAGTAAAACATATGATGTTTTGGGCTTAGGATGTTTTAGCAGAAGCAGTTAGCGAAAATCTTAATTTATTCTAACTAGATTCTTCATATAGCATGGCATATCACAGTAGGGTGCACACCCTCCCTGCTTAAATACAACCCAGCAATGGTGTTAATCATCGGAGCATCAAAGTGGTTTGTGGGTGGGTGAAGGCAGCGGGACGCTATCTGTCTCTTTCCTATCAAGAATAAAAATGGACATATGACGACGGTATACTTTACAAAGTAGAAAAAACGTCCTTGCTTGGGGTACACTGTGGGACAGAAGAATACACTGACAATGCCAATTCAATATCCTCACTGGCACATAAAGCTTGTTTTATTGCCCCTGTTGACATCGTTGGAAAACATGAACATTATGATGCATTTATCAATTTCAGATTCTTTAGAAATAACAAAATACCTTCAAAGACAGTTTCCTGACACAGCTGCC
The DNA here is from genome assembly GCA_025447815.1 of Percopsis transmontana. NCBI lineage: Eukaryota > Metazoa > Chordata > Actinopteri > Percopsiformes > Percopsidae > Percopsis > Percopsis transmontana. Next base: position 2,429 of record JAOEHI010006669.1, on the reverse strand, counting down.
ATACATCATACATTTTATGCACTATGCTTAATATATTCATGTCCAATGTACTGTAAATCACAGATGGCAAAGTATGTTTAATAGCTCATTTCAAGCTCATTTCATCCCTCTATAATTGTTGAAACACATGAAAACTATACTTAGCCTATACTAGATGACTTTCGTTTTTAAAACATACAGTACATCAGAAATCTGTTAACCACTTGCAATGTCTCAATCAATTTCACAGATTTACTCTGCTTTGTACTTATGTATTTTGTTGTAGGCGTGTTTTGTTTGTTATCTAACTTGTTGTTAGTGGGAGGAGAAAAAACGAATAACTGTATCAGTGAGTCACAATATTGTAGGCTGAACAAATACAGTACAAAGCAAAATACACTTGTTGCCCTGTTGAGAACCTCAAACACTTTAAAGTGATGGTTGTGTTTTTCAGTATACTGTATATAGGAATACCACTTTATAGTTTATGAGGGGTGTAAATCGTCATTTTGGACATATACTGTAGCTGTCACTGTGAAATGTAGTTCTCTATGGAGATCTAAAGCTCTGAGACCCTGGTGTGGGGGGCGCCTGTATGTTAAAGTGTTTGTGTATCCCTGAAGTCTGTAAGCAGGATGGAAAGGGTTTGTAGTGTGTGTGGTTATGTATCGCCCCCCTCATGAGGGATGTGACGCCCACATCATGTATGATTGGTAAGTCGTAGACACTGAATAACTATATAGTGTATTACAGTTTATAGCATATATCTTTTACTATTAGTTTTATGTGTGTGTGTGCATTGGAGGGGGTTATCTACAAAAATTATTCTGAGGGTTATATGCTAGAATCAACCCTCAGGACCATGTAAACGGATAGTTCCATACACCGCCCAAGCCACTCGCAAGTTGCAAGAGAAGGATAATGCAGGATCTAACTTTATAGCAATATTACAGTTCCCACTCTACATTTACACTGAAGGAAGTTAAAATGGCTCAGGAACCCATACCCCTGCCATGCCCTCGTCGAGACCTTATTTTGTGGTTCATTCATATGTAGAATAATCTGTAACACTTCACAATACTGCATAAATAACCATATATTAATACTTGAAATAATGCAGTTATAATGATTAATTAATGGTTGGTTAAGATATAATGAATTAAAGAACTGCCTACCTCAGTAGGCAACCAACTGAGTCATTTATGAAATACTATTAATGATGATGGTTTTAATGCATTATTACCTATTAACTTGTGGTGTTAGCACCATAAGTCGCTTTGGATAAAAGCACCTGCTAAATGACCAAATTGTAATTGTAATTGTAATTGGTGTTAGTTAATACTATGAGTATATTAATTAACATGTTGCGTCTCCTTTCCACAGATATCATATGCGCAAATGATTAAATGAATGGTACAAGTTGTGGCTTTTAGAAACTAGATCTTTACTTACAGTATTCATTGGTTTGGTTTCTTTTTAACCCTGTAAGACCCAAATATATTTAAAAAATTTGAATTTTTTTTCCTGACTGGTTTTAAAAGGAAATAATCTCATCATAATATCACTCAACCTCAAATAGGATCTGCTAACCCACCATGTCATTCAGCTGTGTAGACAAAACCACAGATGTATTATGCTGAATAGGCAGTTCTTCCAATACTGGAAGTCAACAAAAAGCTTCTGTTCACATTAATATACAGTGCATACATACCACCTTTATTTTTAACAATTCTGTATTTATTTTTCGTATGTACAGTAGAGGGAATGAAGTAGTTAGGCGTACTGGTTTCACGATAAACCATGGTAAAATTCCTGACGGTTAGTACTGTATAACCTTTTAAAATTGTAATTATCATTAAAACCGTGTTTGATTACCGCATTTGAAAAACTCACAGTAAATACTATCCATCATAAGCCAAAGTTAGCAACAGTCTCCCAGCCGCAGGCACAGCATGCAATGTGGTTTGTTTTGCGTCAATGAAAACATGGCGGAGGGCAGTGACAGCGCTCTGGAGATTTTTCAGCCTTCTAAGAGGACTGAAGTCTGAAGTGTGGTTGTATTTTGAGTGCTGAGGGAAACATGATCGAAGATGGTCACCCTGTCAGCAGAACAAACAGAAAGAAAATTGCTGCGAAGAGGGGTGCTGGTTGGAATATCCTACTTCTCTCTCTGAAGTTGGAATTATGAGTTTGGCCTATGTCATGTTCAAGTGCTTTGTTGTCGGAGTGAAATGAAAAATGGTGGACGCAAGGTTCATTCTCACCTGCTTCCATGTTGAAAGGTTAAAGGTCACCCCAACTCAGGAAAACGGATATCAAAATTATTTTCAAAAACATATTTACCATAATTCCGATAGCACATGAAGGCAACATCAGGAGCCGGTTGCACCAACAGGGCTTTACTAAGCCTGGTCCTAACTGCTAAGTAGGTCTTAGTTAAGACCAGTCTT